>JAQMYF010000007.1:19871101-19882819 GCA_030014195.1 Neosilurus mollespiculum
AGAGTCGGCTGAGATGGGCGCCAGCCTCCCCGCGACCCTAAGTAGGAATAAGCAGTTCAGAAGATGAATGAATGAATCTGTAAGGTGAATCTACAGATATCCTCAGTCATTGTTATTCCTTTACTGTTGTTCATTGTGATTCTTGTGGACTCCGGTGGTGCCTTACATGTTATCGGGTCTCGCGCTGTGCAGTATTCCACTGTTTATTTACTTAACAGCAGCGTGCCGGCAAGTCCGGTATAGGACCGTCACACAATTCTGCACCTCACCGCACAGCAATGTAATCAGATATGAGTCTGTTTGAGTGTTTTTGTGTACAGTCCCTAATGTGTACAGTAATTTTCCTCACTTGCTCATTTGGCATTTATCATTTATCATTGCGTTAAGCTAATTCTGTATTCATGTTCATATATTTATATCTTGTTTATATCTTATCTGGGTTATTATTAATTATTATTATTATTATTATTATTATTGTATATATTTATATATACATTATGTTCTAATGCTTGTCTTGTTTTCTATTCCTTAAAGTAACCACACACACACACACACACACACACACACACTCATACCTATACATGAGAATAGACTTTGGAAATAAATGAGTTGCATGGAAAGTGTGTGTGATTTCTTGGATCATATTCTATTCATTTCATATTCTATTCTATTCATATTGGATTTATGTTCTAACCGGACAACCTGTGGAGTTTGCAGTGACATTTGAATCAATAAATAAGGATTAAACAATCATCGTCACAGAGTTCATGTGTTGGTATTCAAAAATCCAACCCCTCAATTACACAGACAGAAAAGAAGCACATACTAACAGTTGGGGCTTCACTCAGCATGGTCTCAACTTGTTGCCTCTACCCAGCCGAACCAGCTAATAACACACACCTTCTCTCAGTCTGTGCTTTGCTTGCGACATACATGTTTATACTGAGTGGCATATTTGAAAAATAATGGCTTATATACTCGTGCATTAAACTGAAACATGCACATTATGTGCCAGCAGAAAAAAGGACATGCTAACAGTTGGTGCTTCACTTCACTTAGCATGGTCTCAACTCATTGCTTCCACCCTGCCTAACCAGATAACAACACTCACCTTCACTCATTCTGTGCTTTGCTTTTAATATAATTCTTTCTAATGAGTAACTTTCTCATTATTTTAAACAAAACAAGACACAAAATATTAGCTTTACATGTGAATACACCGGTTATAATAAAATGGTCACTGCAAACGCGGATCTTTACATCCAAATCTGCTCTGGAGATGTTGCTGAGCCATTTAGCTCTCCTTTTTCTGGAGAGTTCTTCAGCATGCTCACCCTGGCTTTTAAAAATTGCCAGGACACGGAAAAAACACACTATACATACTTATTATTTTATTTTATGTTTAAAATTTTTTATATTTTTAAATTTTTTATATTGATATTTTATATTGACTTTAACTATAAAGTCCCTTAAATAGTTATAATTATATTGTTCTTCTTTGTCTTCTTGATATTGATAGTTTTTATCCTTCAATTTTTAGGACAGTCGTAAGAAGCATTTCACTACGTATTGTACTCTGCATGATTTTGTATGTGACAAATAAAATTGAATTGAATTGAATTGAATTGAATCTATATCAGAAGATCTGGAAATATTGGCATGGATTACCGACATAACAGCTACATTACCAAAACAATCTTTACCATAATTCAGGAATATGTAGGATTGTGTTTCTTATTACACTCACAGGAATTCCTAAATTGCTCCGAAAGGAATAATCAATTAGAATACCTACCATTTCTGCCCATTCCATCGAAATACATTTAAAATTTTATTTTATATTGCTAAAAATACACAATTCAAACCAACAACAGCTACCCTAAACTGGTTAAGATTCAATCCACCCTGTCCAGTACACTCCACAAGTAATAATCGTGGCTGTTCTTTGTCCCACATTTTCACATCACACCTCATATCTGTTCCTTCTCAGTCCCACAGGGTTCCAGTCCTGATGCACACCTCTTGAAAGGATGTGCCTAGGCATTAGCTGTTGTTTAGATTGTAAGCATACAGGTCTAATTGTGACAACCAAGTTTCATCTCACTGTAAACTCAAGCAGGCAAGAAGGCTAGCTTCACAGTGACAGAGCCAAGGGAGCCAAGTAGGAAAAACAGAGTGAAAAAAAGTAAGGGGGGGGGGGGCACTATCACCGTGTCACTGCTGCCCCCCCCCAGGTGCAGCTAACTGGGTTATCAAAGGCCAGCCATGTCTCTCACCGTCTGTGGTGAGAGCCATGTGAGTAGGCCATTCAGTTGCCATCAGCGTGTTTCTGCCCTGCGATGGCCTGGCGAGCTGTCCAGGGTGTACTCTGCCTTCGCCCAGAGTCAGCAGAGATGGGAGCCAGCCTCCCCGCCACCCTAATCAGGATTAAGCGGTTCAGAAAATAAATGAAGGAATGACTGCAGTTGAGGAGTTAGAAAAAGCTCACAGTTAGCTAGAAAACTGATGATAACCAGCTGGTTGTTACTGGACAATGTTGAGTTTGTTGAGATGAGAAAGTTGGTGCTTTTAAATTTCAGACTCCTATTGCTTTTACATTTCTCGCTGTTGGACTGACATCCAGTAGCTTTAAGGATTCGGCACAACTTTTTAACATATAATCAGTTGCTTCCAAACAAAGTTCCAAATATCTTATAATACATGCAATATCTCGGGAAAAGCATTATTACATTATTACATATAAACATTATTATATAAGAGGAGAAATGTACATTTGAGGAGAAAAGATAAAGTCATGAGAAAAAGATTAACTGAGAAAAGGGGAGGGGGTCCTGGAGATGAGAAAGGGAGAGGTGATGTGAAAGAAACAGTGCAAAAAATTTGTAAAGAAAATGATGGATGAGAAGAAAGGGGTGAAAAGGCAAAAGGACAAGAACATTCATTCATTTTCTAAGCCGCTTAATCCTAATTAGGGTCGCGAGGAGGCTGGCGCCCATCTCAGCTGACTCTGGGCGAGGGCGGGGTACACCTTGAGCAACTCGCCAGACCATTGCAGGGCCAACACATATTTGTATAATTTGGAACAGCCAATTAGCCTACCATGCATGTTTTCGGACTGTTGGAGGAAACTGGAGTATCCAGAGGAAACCTACGCAAGCACGGGGACAACATGCAAACTCCACACAGAAATGCCCCGAGCGCGGGAATCGAACTCGGGACCTTCTTGATGTGAGGTGGACGTGCTAACCACTACAACACCAATCCTCCCATGATAAAAACGGAACAGAAGAAGATGAGGAAAGGAGATTAAGGCAACATGAGCCAGTGCTTAATATATATGATTGTAGGGCGTCAAAAAAGGTTGAAAAATTCACACACGCCCACACACACACACACACACACACACAACCACAAGCCACCATCTGTGTCTTGAGACTGTGGGAGGAAACTCGAGGGCCAGAGGAAATCCCACAAACTCATAAAATAATATTTACAAATGTGCACTGATGCTGAAACCCTGGGAAAAAATGAGTAAATGAAAAAAATGATAGGAGATGAGAAAAGGAGGAGAAGTGGAGAAGTGGATAGGGGAAGAGAAGAGGGACAGGAGAGGAGACGGGGATGAGAGGGAAGAGGAGGGGGATGGGAGGGAACCCTTTGATTTTAGGTAGTGGTGGGTTCAGGCTCTGGGTTCCTTGATGGATTTTAAAAGCTGCTGTGTGTTTTTTTTTTTTTTTTTTTTTTGGTTTGTGAAAGCATGCAGGTCACCGACCGACCGGATGCCCAACAGGTGCTCAGTTTCCGGCGCGCCGGTGCCGGGCCTTGTCCCAATCCGCACACCAAATACCAGAAGCAGATCACCAGAATGACCCCCTGATGGGGTACTATAACAGTACTACTGTAATAAGGTTATAGCTCCAAGTACAGGGGAAAAAACTCGGGTTGGTGGGAATCGATTTAAGCTGAAAAAACTCTAACAAGAAAAGTTTCTGGTTGATTTTAAGGCAGAATAAAAAAAAAACAATAATAAAAAAAATCATTTTGCTATCTTACCTATTAACTCAGCGACGGCACTGAACGGCCACGTGTGACTGGTGGAGTTGCTGTCCAGGTACGATGGGCTCATCTACAAGCACAGAAAACACCAAACGTGTACCACAACACACTGCGCTGCACATTTATAATAACACACACACATGCGATAAGAATACGCACAGAGCTGAGACGGATCCCGTGCTCGCTGAGCCTCGCCATTTCTTCAAGTCCAGCAAAACACAACCAGCCACAGAATATTAAAAATGTTATAACGCGTAGGCTTCCTCCTTCCACAGAGCATAAGCTCTTCCTTCCTCTTTCACTTCTGCGACAGAAAAGTGCGTCGCGCTGCCTGCGCGCTGGTGAAGTACAACCTGTGCAGGGTTGCCAGATTGGACAACAACAAACAGTGAATGTTTGACACAAGTTTTCGTTAACACTTTATTTGAATGGAGGGTTCATAAGACTGTCATAACACTGTCATAAGCATGACATGTCACCCGTCATGAACATTCATTAATGCTTATGACAGTTGTCGTTAAGTGTTATTCGGTAAATTATGCCACTTTTGATGCACAGCTGACATTGTTTGAGCTGTCTTTGTTATGACAACTTGACATAAATCAAGACAACATAACCTGTCATTAACATGACATAGCAGACTTTAGCTTACTGTAAAACAGCCAGGACACCTGAAGCGCAGGACAAACCGAATAACACTTAACGACAACTGTCATAAGCATTAATGACTGTTCATGACAGGTTCATGTCATGCTTATGACAGTGTTATGACAGTCTTATGAACCCCCATTCAAATAAAGTGTTGCCCAAGTTTCTGTTACCCGAAAGAGCCTATACAAGGTGGATTCAGTAGGGACAGTTTCTGAAAATCCACGTTCCTATCTTTATTATTATTATGATGATGATTATTATGATTATTATTATGATTAATATTATTCAGTGGCAGTGGTGGCTCGGTGGTAGGGTGGTGGATTACTGATCCCAAGGTCAGGAGTTCAAGCCCCATTATCACTGAGTTGTCACTGCTGTCTCCCCTAGTGCAGCTAACTGGGTTATCAAAGGCTTGCCATGTCTCTCATTGTCTGTGGTGAGAGGCATGTAAAAGAACCATTGCTGACTTTCGAAAAGAGTAGGTTGCGTTGCCTTAAGCGTGTTTCTGCCCATTCATTTTGTAAACCGCTTAATCATAATTAGCTGCAGGGAGGCTGGCGCCCATCTCAGCTGACTCTGGGCGAGGGCAGGGTACACCCTGAACAACTCACCAGGTCATTTCAGTGAAAAAACACACATACAACCAATCACACACACTCACTCCTAGGGGCAATTTGGAACTGCCAATCAGTCTACTGTGCATGTTTTTGGACTGTGGGAATAAACCGGAGTACTGGAGGAAACCCATGCAAGCACAGAGAGAACATGCAAACTCCACACAGAAAAACCCTCGCCAAGCCTGTGAATCGAACCTGGGGCCTTCTTGCTGTGAGGCGAACGTGCTAAACATTGCTCCACTGTACAGCCTATTATCATTATTATTATTATTATTATTATTATTATTATTATTATTATTGTTATTATTATGTGGCTGCTTAAGAGCAGACACATATTGCTATTCACCCTAGACAAATGGGGCTCTTTATTTTTCTTCCTTTTTTCCCCCTTCTTTTAATTATTCTACATCTGTCGAAATTAATGTGGCCCAAATGGCAAAGTGCACCCACGCAATATATATATCAAAACCTGTGTGTTGGTGCCGTGAAGTGTGCTATTAATTTCATTGCCGTTTAGCGTTACCATGGCGACACAATTAGGCAAAAAACAAACACTCTAAAAAATCCCATTGAAATGAAAACGATCATGAAACTCACCTCACTTTGACACCTCACCAAGCAGCCATACTTTTACATAGAAACTTGGTTAAACTTTTAAAAAGTAAACACTGAAGTCATCATTTCGATGGACAAAAATGGCTTTTTGCTACCTTTTATGGTTTTCTCTTAATCTTCAATCAAGTGTCATAAGAATTTCTGAGTCAGTTTGTGTATATATAATGGGTGTCTATTGCGTGGAATGTTCCGGGCTAGAGTGGGTAATCACAGCAGAGTGGCACAAAACAGAAGTTTATCTTGGAAAAGAGTTTTTTAACTCGCTCCTACTCCCACAATTTTCACTCTACACCAGTACATTTTTACATCAAAATGGAGGAAAATGTGTGCTGGTTCTGACCATGTAACTTTCGAGTCAACAGCACTTGCAAAAGTGAAATGGCGAGCCTCTGACCGACATCTGCACCGAATATTACTCCATAGAGGTCAATACAAAATAGAGATTTATAAAACCATTTAAAATCATTTTGAGGGTCATATTTTAATCGTGACTCTTTAAACACTTTTCAAAGTACAGCAAAATAATTTATATCACTGTGTTCACCAAATTCTTAGCACTCAAATGCTGTCAACCTCATTGCGATGGGAAATACGGTTTTCAAATTAAAAGGCCAAAAGCAAGATGTGTGCCTAAGACATTACTTCAGTTTAAAACTGTAACTGCCAGTTGCAGGTCACACACACACACACACACACACACACACACACACACACACACACATACATACCTACCTACACACAGATACACACACATGTCGCGCTCATCATCTCTCTCTGTCTCTCTCTCTCTCTCTCTCTCTCTCTCTCTCTCTGTCTCTCTCTCACACACACACTCAGCCCGCGAGACACTTTAAAAAGCGCGCTCTTCCCGCCCATTCTACAGTAGCCCGGAAACTACACACGCGCGCGCTTGCTCTCTCTCGCCCCTCCCATACCCATAACACAGTTAACCCTTTAATGGTCACCCTCTTTCCTTTTTTCTTCTTTTTCTTAGTATTATTATAACCAGAGCCTAGCTTTTCTTTCTTGATATTCACTTAAAACTCTTCTTCTTATTATTAGTATTGTTATTATTGCTTTATGAAGAGGTTAAATATTGCAGTTAAAGTATTATTCCAAAAAATAAGTTGTTTTCTTTGTTTGATGCAGGCCAATAATTTGACCTATCAGAAATGTAGTGATATCCGTTCCATGACCACAGTATGTCTTCCAGCATGGCTGTTTGAGAAATGAGAAGTAAGTTAGTAAATAGTTGAAACATATTAATCGCTGCAATAATTATCCAAATGAAGGCTCCTAGTTGTTTGCTTATTTAAATCAAAGAGCACACTTTTTTTGCACTTTTTTTTGGCCAAAAAGAATTTTTATTTTTTTTAAATTAAGAAACAACGGCAAAATTAGAATGAGAAAGTTTTCGATATTCTCCTGTGGAGGGTCGTACATAGGGTCACTTGTGGCAGATTGAGCTTTTATATCACCTGCACAAAAGACATTGGACTTCTTATAGGAAGGTCATGAGTTTAAATCCCAGCACTGCTTGATAACGCTGTCTGCTAAATGCATACATGAAATAATCATCACCTGTTTTAAATAAACAGGATCAGCACATTAACAGCTGAAAATAAAGTGGGCAGAGTAAGAAAGCAGAAGCACAGAAAAAAGCCAAAGATGACACTAACATTACTTAGAAACTCTATGTTGTAAATATCAGGACATGACACTTCCTGTCTCTGAGTGGGATCACCCACTTGTTCAGGCATGACATAATTACCTTATTTCTGGGTCCAAGACATTGTTTAACCAGCTGCAGCATTAATTCTTTTATCATGATGAATAAATCAAAGTCCAAAAATTCTGCAATTTTCATTCTTCCCATTACCTTGTGATGAGATCATAAGATTTATGAGACTATTTATACCACCTAGCAGAAAAATAGCTAAAGCAAGCACAAAAGCAGGGAGAAATCACTAGGTGTGTGCTGGAAACTAATCATGGCAAGTGGAATAACAGATTGCATATAAGAGTACATGAAGTGTCATGAGCAAGAAACTAGACAGACTAAGATGCATGCGCAGCTTGAAACTGTAATGGAAATAAAGCAAATTAATCCAAATCAAAGGTTTAATACACAGTATGGCAAGCAAGAGTCTGGTGATTTGAAAAAAGTCTGATCTCAGACATTAACTGACAAAAGATGCAGGTACACAGGCAGGGTCAAAATCATCAGATCAGTTTACATGGCATAAATATGATATAACTACACATAATAAGCAACTACTGTATGAGGAGAAGTATGATACGGAGGATTATTCAGATTGAGGGGGTTTTATGTGCCGAGGGCCGTGGATCTGATCCAGATCCAAGATCTAAATAATTATCTGGCTGCGCTTAAGAGCAGGCACGTATTACTATTCACCCAGAAAAATGGTTCTTTTAATTTAGTTTTTATTCTTCTTCTTCCCTTACACTTAATGCGGCCTGAATGGCAAAGTGCACCCATGCAATATATATATCAAAACGTGCGTCTCGGCACCATAAATTGTGCTATTACCTTTATTGGAATTTTGCATTACCATGGCAACACAATTAGCCGAAAAAAACAGCAGTTTATTTATGTAGCAGCAAACTGCATTTGTATGTTTGTTTAAATTGCCATTTGTGTCTCCAAGTGAAATGCAAATAAATGAGTTTAGTTATTACATTTGTCCACCTATCTTCAGTCTCCTGAATCCCTGAAAAGTTTGATGACTTTAATTGGTTGCAGTCAACAAATTATTACATATTGGACCTTTAAACAAGTAGAATAATTGAAGCATGTTCTATAAAATTCTGTTTTTGCACTGATGGAAGTCACCATTTTCAAATACAGAACTAACAGGATGGATAAGTTCATCAGACTTCAACTTCATCACAGATGCATAAGACACTATGCTAAAGGCTAAGACATAAAAAAGTGTGAAAGCTACACCAAACACATGCAAGCAGGTGGAACATTTTGTACGTTTCAGCCTCTATTATTTTTAGAGTGAAAAGAACCACAGTCACCTTCGAATTTTGTAAAATTGTGGTGAAAGTGCACTAGTTCACATCCACATATAAACTCTGTATGAGCTTGTGGCAAGAAAGAAGCTATTATTGGAATTAAACAAGTTTCAATATGTTTTGAGGTCAAAAGAGACCAAGCTGGAGGTTGTGGTCTAAAATTCTAATTATTTAGTGTGGTGCAAATGTAATGCTACCTGCTTACTTATCTTTTATTTATTTATTCCATCAGTGTTACAGTAATTTAATCAAGAATGTACATTGTAAGATCAAAGGGAAACTATATTCAATATACAAGAAATATGATTCAGTTTGCTAATAAACTGAAATTTGGTAATAAATAAATAAATAAATAAATAAATAAATAAGTTTAGGCTAAGCAAGATATTTATTTCACAAAATATTTATTTATTTGTTTTTCCTAATCAAATGTATATAGAGGAGGTGCAGAGCGGAGAGCCTTGTTTTCTGTCTGTGCCTGTCAGCATTCTTTAAAACTTGGTTCCAAATCATATTTACTTTCTGTGTGAATACATATACTTCCTGGATCAAGGGCACTGCTAAAGGGGAAAGTCAACTGTTGTTTTTAGACTATCCATATCCACTTTTTCACTTACTCACTATATAATGTTAACTTAATAAAGCACTCACTTGGGTAGAAGGGCAGACAGCTGTTGGTACAACACTAATGGGATGTTATGCTGCTACCTAATTATGCGCTGGATATTAGTAATAATAATCTTTGTCACCTAAACAAACAGAAACATATAAACAAAAGCAGAACATTTCTCAATGATCAAATACAATTGAAATGCAACTGTTATACCATTTAAGTGAAATTGTGCTGCTTAAAATTCAGTAGTTCTTGAATAAAAACCTGGAGGTTGTTTCTAGTCATTACCCAGGTTCACGTCATTATAGTTTCTTGCTGCTCATGATTGCTTTGTGGCTTATTTTAACCTATCTGTGGTTCTCTCTAAACCTTTGGCCAAACCACTTAATCCTAACAGGGTTGCAAGTGGGGCTGGAACCTATCTCAGCAAACATTGGGCAAAGGTGGAAAACACCCAGAGCAGCTCGCCAGACCATTGCAGGGCCAACACAAACACACACACAATCATTGAAACTCATACTTACACCTGGGAGAAACTTGGAACTGTCAGGTAGCAAAATGTGCATGTCCTTGAAACTGTGGGATAAAACCAGAGGACCCATGCAAGCACAGGGAGAACATGCAAACTCCACACACAGCCGAGGACTCGGACCTCTTGTTGTTTGGTGGGCGTGCTAACCACTACACCACCATGCCGCAGTTCATTAATTGTAATCTTTTTTTTCTTGAAAGTTACAAATCTACAGATTCAGCTCTGGATTTAAGAGTGAGTTTTTAAGTCACTGCTTGGAATACCTTAAATAGCTGCTCTAGAATACAACACACAAAACACAATACATTAAGAATAAAGGATTTTTTTAATTTATGTAATCTTACAATGTTTAAAACTCCTAAAATATTAACACCATGCAACACTGACCTGTTAATTTACAGAATCCTAATATATTTTATACAGTTATTACACTTCAGGCACTTGACATGTAGGGCCTTATTTTTATAATTCCTTAATACTGTTGGTGTAATAACACTGTGGTGAAGTGCTTCACGTTCTGTTAAAAGGATTTTGGTTTTAGCTCAGGGAAAAATGTATCAATTTTGAAAGCTTAGGCACAGAAGCAAATTAATACGTGATAGAGTAATAAAAAATTTAACATTTGTCAGAATGTCATAGTTGTTCTCATTGTCTTTCTGCACCGAGAGAACATGCAGAAGCTGGCCCTCTATTTCTCTTAGTCTCTGGTGGCATAGAACAGACCCCAGCGTTGATCTCCAGCTTCACATCTCTGCAACTTTTCTGTCCAACCATTTACAATAGAATCATAGTCCTCCTGGGAGAATTCCTGCATGGAGACAGAACACTGTTATAACCCATTCATAACATGTTTACATCGTGTTTATGATCTATTCTTAAACTCTTATACTGTAAAGTTCAGGAATTTATTTTGTGAATTTTCACAAATAAGCTTTTGTATGGGTTATTCAAAGACATTTAAATATTAAGTTTATGTGCGTGTGTGTTTGTGAGTGGTGTGTGTGCGTGGTGTGTGCGTGTGTGTGCACGTGCGCATTCTTTTACCTGTGTAAATTCCTCTTTAATTTCATCTGCTCTCTTAAGCTCACTCTTTATCACCTGAATGAACTGGGCAGTTCTGTCTTCTGCTCTTACATTAGTGAACCCTGCTTCTTCCAAGAACTAAAAGACACACACACACACACACACACACACACACACACACACACACACACACACACACACACACACTAGGAATGTGGAAACAACAAGATATTTATAACACACCTAAAAACAGCAAGCCTACTGCTATTTCAAGACATTGTCGGATTATTTCCTCAATGTCTGATACATCAAGATCAACAACATTATTTTAGTGAATAGCGTTTTAGCGTCTTTTTAGTATTTTTTACAGCTACAATCTGAGCGCATCATCATCATAGGACTGTCTAAATATAGATATTCAGTATGTGACAGGAAAATGGTTTTATTCAAACCACAGTTTTTTTCTTTGGTTCCGCAAGTGATGACAAATTGTATTTCTCTGGCTTTTTATGGCACTTATTTTCCACTTGTCTCTCATGCTGTTTATGCTGTTTAACCAGTTTTCTATG
>JAQMYF010000007.1:19904248-19914399 GCA_030014195.1 Neosilurus mollespiculum
TATATCTCTTTGTTTTTATCTTCTATGACCAGACTTTTTCTTTTTATTCTATCTTTAAAAATTGGTGTACATTTTTAGTGCATTCAAATTCGTTCAGGCATTAAGAAGCTATCAACCACTCTTAAACTATTATCTCCTATTTCAGAATAACTTTAAAATTCACTAGATTGCAGCCATATGATAAGTCTAGTGTGATGGGCTTAATTGACTTTAGGTTATTTATTTTAGGCTATGTTATTATATATGTACATATACAAATATATGGCCATGGGCTGCTGCTAATCAAACTGTGTCTGATTTGCTGACAGGAGTTGGAATACGGCACACTTGAATAAAAATTATGTAATCTTGGGAAATTATGCAGTTGCATTAACACTGTTGTCAGCCACAACCAACCAAAAAGTTTTTTAAATTCCATTCATCATATATTGCTAACAATTAAACTGCCTGAGAAAGTGCTGTCTGACTACTCACTAGTTTGCTAGGTAAACACATTTCATGACCATTGTCACACACACACACACACACACACACACACACACACACACACACACACACACACACAGAGAGTTGCTGCTGTAGTAATGATGAATCATGGTAAACCATTGAAAGCACAGCACAGATGTCAGTCATGCGCTCACGCAACATGTGCTTGTGTGTTGCCTAGGAGTCATTCAAACCACAGCTTTAAAAGCAAGGAAATCTAGATTTATATGTAAATTAAATTATTAAAATAAAATAAAATAAACTTTGTGAAACATTAATGCACTCTTACCTTTGTCCATAATTTGCGAAAGAAAGAAGAAGTTCAAACCAAAGTTACTGTATATTATGATTCTGTAGTCAAGATGTCCGACTGCCAGTTACACGTTCATCCCCTTTTAAATACTGTCACTTTCCAGCTGTAATACACGCCACCACTCACTGATAAAGAGTGTGTGCATGTGAGTGAGAGTGAGAGAGTGAGAGAGAGTCTTTGTGTGTGTGTGTGTGTGTGTGTGTGTGTGTGTCTGTGTGTGTGTGTGTGTGTGCGTGTGTGTGTTAATGACACTGTAATGGCCAGACTAGGACAAAGGTTCAATTCGAGAGTCTTACAACATCTCAGTACACCCACACAATTTTTTTACACCACTAAACACGTAATGTAATGCACATCCACTGACTAATTTATTAGCAGTGCCTGTAAATCTGCTCATTCATTCAAATATATAATAACCCTATCGTGAGGCAGCAGCGCAATGCATAACATACTGTAGGCATGAGTCGGGAGCTTAAATTAGCCTAATCTTAGCCTCAAACACTGGAATAATTAAAAATATATAAAACACAGACTACCAAGTAATGTTAAATTTTCCCATAGAGATACTGTATGCATTCATCAATGTCCTGGAAGGGGAATTTTATTTCATATTATCATGTCATAAAGCAAAGCAATACTACACACTGAGCCATAATAAGCATTCATACAGATAATAGTCCAAGTCTACTTTGTCTAATTGTTTATATGGAATTATATCTGTTATAAGTCCAACATATTGATTCCACTCTATTTCACCTGTTAATTCACTAGTGTTTAATAATTACAAATTACATTAAAGAAACTATCCACCCTTTCCAAAGGGGAAAACTATCAACTTGGCAACCACACTCTTGTGCTTTACTGCTATAGCACTTGTAGCCATTATTGGCAGTGTTGGACAATACTCGCCCTATGCTCTCATTGGTTGTATCTCATCTATGCACTCAATACCAGTCACATATGCTTTTGGTCAAAATAATTTAAAATGTAATCTATGACATATTTGATGTAATATCTTCAATATCACTGTATAATTTATGATCAATAGTCTAAGATTTTGCTGCATTATTGTGAAAAGTAATTCAAATAGTTTTTCTGTGTGGAATTTGCTTGTGTGGGTTTCTTCTGGGTGCTCTGGTTTCTTCCCTTCCTTCCACACTACAAAGACCTGCATTTTAGGCTAACTGGTTACTCCTAGGCTACTTAATGTAACAAGAATTCAAAGGATTGAGACTGAGCAGTTGTGTGGCCCTCATCATTTGTAAGAACAGAACAAAAAGATTGGACTCTGCATCAATGGATGAAGTTCATGTAGTCTGACAAGCCAAAGTTTATCCTATTCCACAGTCATGGGTGTGTCAGGGTAAGAAGTGAAGTGCATGTAAATTAAATCAGTAAAAGCAATGAAACAATAAATTGAAGACAGCTGACTACCAAGATATTCTGACTGACTGGTTATCCTACCAATAGAGTTTCTTTCCTGATGGCAGGGGCATAAAATTTGACTCAGAACGTGAAGGAGTGGTTCCGGGAGAAAAATGAATAATTTTCACACAAGAATTGGCACCATGGATTCCTGACATTTACCCCACTAATAATCTTTGGGGTGGTTTGGAGAAGACTTTACACAGTGTTTCAACTCTTCCGTTTTCATTACATGATGTTGGTGAAAAATTAAAGCTATACATGACATATTTTTGTTATAAATGTTATGAAGATAATTTAATCAATATTAGAACTTGAGATAAAGATAAAACTTTTCTGCTAATTACATAGTTGAGGTCATTTACATAACAAAGGTATTTAAATATACACCGAATACCTGATTTAATTTCTGAGTCAGAAAAAAAAATTCAAACCTTTTGCTTATCCCGCCTAAAATTATTCACATGATGCTACGAACAACAATGGCAGCAACGAGAAAGTGAGGTAGGCCAGCTGGCACCAGAGAATTTACTGAATCAGAAAGGAAAGAGTGAAAAAAACAGCCAGACAGAGAGAGAGAAATAGAGAAATTTTCATTGGAGAGCATTTTGAGGGAGTGAAAGGCGAGCTGAACTTGATGTTATACTATGAAGTTGGGGGATTCCTACTTCACAGGTGTTTATAGTGTCTTTTCACATGGTTGTTTGCAGTCCAGAGTAATAAGGTTGTTATGCAATAATACTGACTTTATTTTGAATGTGATTTTTTTAATCCAGAGTTATTTCTGAGTTATGAAATCTATTAGCATGCAACATATACTTGCAGTTGCAAAATGTAGTTGTAGTGCATGTAAGATGATATAACACCACAACCCCCCTCTGAACCCCCATAAATAACAAACAGAACACTAAGTGCTGATATCTTCATGAACTGTTTTCCTGCTCATGCTTTTCAATTCCAACTTTGTCTGCTGGTGCAGTTTGATACCTTGATTTTGAGTGTCAAGTCATTAATTGACTTCTATGCTCCTCCAGCCGCGACCCTGCACCTTTTGCTTCTGGTTATTAGCTGTTTATGTACCAAAATTCTTTTTAATTCACTGTTTCCCTGTTTTGCCTTGGTCTTGTTATTAACATATCTCCAAAAAAGATGTTGGAGTAGTCTTCGCATCTTCACCAGTTTTTGATTTATACACACTGTGTGCTTCTGTGATAGTATTAGCCAAGCGGATACATAAAGACCTGAATTTCTCATAATGTTGATCCAAGCCCGTGCGTTTGTACTTTCTCCAAGTTGCCTTTTTTCCTTAACAGTTTTTCTAGTTTCCGATGATATCCACTGAGGTCTAGGTCTTATTTGGATTCGATTTGTGTCCGATTTGTGCTTGGCTTCAGTAATGCAGATTACATCAGGGTCACCTATTTGCACAACAGACAGCAGTTAATTTTTCTTGTTCATATCCCATCAGTGATGTGTCTCAAACTGTAGGTCCGAATTTCCGATCTACTTCAAATTCACACAATTACGACTTACATATGCGATTTTGTAATGTAAACAAGTAAATATGCTATCTATTCTTCCATCATGGCATCAGGGCTGTTTTCCTGCACACAATCATAGTGACTTTGAATTGTTAGAATCTCATATGCATATTCATGCATATTCATGAGGAAAACCAAGACATTTACAGGAATAATTAACTGTAACACCAGGGAGGTACCATAGTAAATAATCAGTGAAAAGTTTCATTGTTAAATGTATTAGAAGTTTCTCAATTCAAAATAATCTATGCTATGCCACTAAAATTTCACTTGGATATGTCACGTATAGCTTTAATAGAACTCGGGACTGGAATAAATGTTGTAACTTTGCAAAAGTTTGTTGAAACAATGCCCTGGTGTATGTAAACCTAGCTGTGATCAAGATTAATGGCGGTTTAACGAAATATAGTATTAGGTTTTCTGGCCACAGGTCTTCTAAAAGGACCCCAAGTAAACACTGAATGCATTCAGAGAGTGCAGACCTCCACCAAGGTAGTGCAATCTAGTCTTGACATGGGTTATAGTGGCAGCTGAAGTAGAATTACAGTGCCCCTCGTGGCTTGTTCCACAATTATTCTTAAGCTCTTGTATTTTTTTCTCCTGGCATATTCTGTGTTATTATCGCTTCCTTACTCTACTGTGCAATGTAAAAAAAAAAATCTTCAAAAGCTTCTTTGATCTGGATCATGCCAAAACTGTAATCAGTTCTTCGTTGGCCCAAGTGCAAATACGTCCATTCCAAGTTATCATGGTCATAGTCACACACAGAAAGACACACACAACTAATCTCATAACCTCCCCCTTTGGGGAGAAATTAACTTTAACTACACATCCGAGGTGTCCTCAGCTGTCTGTGTGCAAATTTGAACATCATCCACTTTACCACCATGCCCAACTTTTCTTCTCTTACTGTGGTTAATAACAGCCTTTCATACTCTTGTCCTGATCAGACTGACCTGCCATTGAACTTATATGAAAATGTTGGTATTTGTCTTGCATTTTAAAGCATCTTCTTGGAGAACTTTTCCTGCTCTTTCCCTCTCTTCTGTTCCAATTCAAGATTCAAGATTGAAGATTCTTTATTGTCATTATGTTCAGACATAACAAAATTTTGTATGAGACTCTCAGCTTTTTTTAAAAAGGTACAAACAAGTTGAAAGGGTATAATCACGGCAATAAACTGCAATTAACACCATCAAGAGCAGGAGATACACCCAAGTCAATTATATACAGACTTTTAGATAGAAATATGAGATAGAAATGTAAACTCTGAACACCTGTGAAAAAAAATTGGGCACTGGGATATACTGTATGTACATTAAAGGCACTACTGGCAGGAAAATGTGGTGGTAAGGTGAGTGAGCAGCACCCTTCCTCCACCTTCATGGCTGAAGTGTCCTTGAACACTTGAACACCTAACTCCTGACTCCTCGCTGGGTGCTGCAATGTAGCTGCCCACTGCTCCGTGTGTACTCACTGTTCACGTGTGTGTGCTCTGGATAGATTAAATGCAGAGCCAAATTTCCCTTGAGGAATAAATATAGTATATCATAATGATCAGTTTACTGTCCACACTGGTCGGTCACATATGAACCAATATTCTCAGACCTGTGGGATTTGGCACCCACACTGGGGTTTCTCAGGTAGGGAGACACACCAAGCAGGCCTTAAGAGAACACAGAACACAGAACTGCGACAGCTATTCAGCGATCTGACGGCTCACTGAGCGATTCGGCGAGTTAGCGGCTCACTGAGCAATTCGGCTAGTTAGCGGTTCACTGAGCGATTCAGCGAGTTAGCGGTTCACTGAGCGATTCAGCGAGTTAGCGGCTCACTGAGCGATTCAGCGAGTTAGCGGTTCACTGAGCGATTCGGCGAGTTAGCGGTTCACTAAGCGATTCGTCTAGTTATCAGTTCACCACGCGATTCAGCGAGTTAGCGGCTCACTGAGCGATTCGGCGAGTTAGCGATTGTCTGAATGATTCAGCGACTCGCCCCGACTCGGTCGCTCAATGACTCGGCGGTTCACTACGCGATACAGTCAGAGACCTTGCCGTAGAGACTGCCTGCTACACAGCACTTCCACCTCCGCCAGCGTTGAGACTTAATGAGTGATCCGACTGCTTTATGTGAAAATAGTTATATTAGCAAAGCGCTGTGAATCGATTCAGTCACTTCTGCGAATCAATTCAACTCGTTCACTTAAATGAATCGATTCTTTTGAGAAAATCTGGTTCACGGAGACGCTCCATATAAGATTATTAATAGGGGCAAAACATGGCACCAAGCCGTGTTTAACCGGTGAAGTGGTGAAGGCGTTGTGTTTATAGTGTGTAGAGAAAGAGTTATAAAATGTCTTGTGCGCTGTACACAAACGGAAACGCTCCTCGGACAGAGGCAGGAGCCTGGAACTTCCGGTTTCTTCCGTTTCACTTTCCAGTGTGATTACATGACAAGCTGCAGGGTGTTTTTCTTTTAGAGAGAGAGAGAGAGAGAGAAAATGGGTGTTTTTTTTATCGGAGAGCTTTTCCTCTCTACATATAATATTACATTCACCGTTTAAAGCGCGACAATGTATTATATATATATATATTAACAGATAGCTTAGAAAAACTAATCGTGGCAAGCCTTCTGGATGTGAGGTTAGGATCTCTGAAACCCACTATGAGGTGCTAACAGCCCGCTGAACTCATCCTTATGTTACGTAATAACGGCCAGCCGCGAACCTCGCGGTCTGTCACGTGTTTTTACGTAAACATTCGATGTGTCAGGATGACGTCGGACGAGGAAAATCTCGGAATTCGCCCCACACGAATGTTCAGAACACAGTAAGCGAAGAGACCCAAAGACAGACCTGTAACTGTGGATGTTTTAGTATAATCATCATCATCATCATCATCATAATGATAATAATAATAATAATAATAAAACCTATCTAGTCTGATCGGCTTGTGAGCACCGAATTTCGTCCTATATTTAGACAATAACACTGCAAACACCAGACATATGCTGCAGGCAGCTACTACAGGTTATGCTACTGATGCTGTTATTCCAGTAATTCCTGAAAGTTCCAGCCAGTATACAGTCTAACGGCTCGTTTTAAACATACCTGAGGTCTGCTGTGCTCGAGGTAAAGTCATAAAAAGAGGATTGACAAGTTTCAGAAAAAACGTCCAGCCAACTGTATATCATAAACTACAATAACACACCTGACACAAGTCCAGAAAATTGGTTATTGCAAAACAAAGGCATTATCCTTCTCCTTCTCAGCCGCTGTGAGGAGACAAGTATTTCACACGTAGTTTTCTGATGTAAGACCATCATATACGGTATAATCCCCATTTTACTCCTCCAATCTTTATACTGTATATATTTTAATAGAATTTAGTCTGTGTATCATGAACATACTGTCCGTGATTTATTATTTACTGCGTATTAGAAATATATTCTATTTAATTCAGATTATTTGCTATGAAACAAGAAATTAGCCGCTAACGAATAGATTTAAATTATCCCGATCTGGCAACCCTCCTTCTTTGAGTAAGGGGCAGGAGCATTGACTGTAAAAAGAAATGGACGTGGCCTACCGTGACGTCAGCCATTCAACCATCTGAGCTGGGACATGAGGCTTACCCGGAAGTCTCTTAAAGTGCAATACCACCGAGATCCGCTAGGGACTGGCTACAGAAGACTTCCGGTTCCATAGACTTCCATTCAAAAAATCGCAGTTGCTCACCTAAAATACTGAGACAGTAGATATTTCTTAACAAATCCTTTTGTTTAATTTATTAAGTTATATCCTTCTTATCGATTCTGTGTATTTATTTCGTGTGATAGTCCCACAGTTAATAAGATATTAGTGCATATTTTCTGCATATTTTGGGGGCGTGTCTAGCTTTTATTGACATCTCTGGAATGAAGTGAGTGACAGCGGTGTGTGCACAGAGATAACAGTGTCCGGCTAACTGAAGTTTTTTTGGTAATTAAATATTTGTTTTCTTGGTGGTTTCCAATTTCCTCCTCCTTCTGAATAGACTGTCCTGGGTAGGCTGAGGTGTGTGATTCCACTATAGTTCCTGTCCCCTTTTTAAAAAAAGGGGAACTACTACCCCGGTTTGCCAATCCAGAGGTACGGCCCCTGATGACCATGCAATGTTGCAGAGACGTGTCAACCAAGACAGTCCAACAACATCCAGACTCTTAAGGTATTTAGGGCGGATCTCGTCCACCCTCGGAGTATTGGTGGGATTGAGGAGGCCCTTGAAGTATTCTTTCCCCCTCCCATCAACATCGCGCTTTATATATATATATATAATATTTTTAATATAATTTTTTATCAATTTAATAAAATTAATAATTTTATTAACAAAATGTAGTATGTATTACACATACATACATACATACATACATACATACATACACACACACACATATATATATATATATATATTAAACAGCTTAAAAAAGAATGAATATACAATTATATATACAATTATTACAGTAACATTAATGACTGACATTTGACTTATTTGACTTACAATATTATAAGCAAACAAGGCATATGAACTATTCCATTAACCATAAACTTAAGATGGTTAGATGTATTGTGTGTTGCATAATGCATAAAGTTTAATTATGATGCAAGACATGGTCTCATAGTATCAACCAACCCCATATGAACACGACAGTCTGCATATCAGCTGCATGCCCTGACGCAGTCACTGACCAGGTGATTCTTGCTGGGCACGGCAACCTTGATGGAAGGGTAAATGTACAACTCAGACCAAACTGATAACATAGTTTAAACTTTGCCATGGCTCCAACACCACAAATACAAAGTCCAATGGATGACCTTCAAGTTTATAACCCCCTTTTTTCTTTCACCTAAATGATGTAATTGTATGCACTATTAACTTGTAAAGGGAAAAATCAGAGGGCCTTAGAGAAGACAAAAATGACTCAAGACTCATTCAAGATGAATACATATCAGAGGCGGCTGGGGGGGGTGGGGTGGGGATGGTGTTGGGGGGGTTGGGGTAGTCAATTTATCCTGGCACTGCACACCTGTCACAGAGTTAATATAAAGGAAAATGTATCCTACAGATTTAATCAGGGTTTGTTACCTGTTTTATTATGAATAAAGGCTGTTTCTCCCATGTTCCCATGCCCATAGATCATTGTAATTATCACACAATTATTAACTACAAATTGATAATAAAACCAGTCATTCTAAAGATAATCCACCAATATTTAACTAAATATTTAACTATTTAAAAAAAATAACAAAAATAAATGGAAGATAGCAAAAAAAAAAAAAAAAATGTTTGCACGTTACACGAATCTGACCCTTTTGACAAAGAAAAAACAATGAAATTATGACACATCATACGAATCCACCCCTTTTTTTACAAAGAAAAACCCGCAAAATGATGCACCGGTAACACGTATCCACCCCTTCTATGGCTGGTGGGAGTCCTGTGTGCATTTGTTTACACTTTAGTTTTCGAAAAAAAAAAAAAAGAAATCTGCATTTTCCTACACGCAACATGCCTCTTGCCATCTCACACAGGTATTGTAAAAATATAATATTATTTCTAAATATAAACGGTTGCTCTGGTGTCAGTGTACTTACTGCTCAATGGGAAATATATATATATAATGTTTTTTTATTTACTTTTCCTAGAATCACTATTTCAACTTGGAATTTTCCCTTATCAGTTGGAAAGCTGATCTAGTCTGTTATGAGTGTCCAAAATAAATAATACATCCCCAGGTTTAATTAATAAAAACCTCTAACAGGTAATTATGCTTCGATCTGACATGGAATGAACTCATCGTAGAGGAAGGTGCAGGTTTTTCCACGCAGCTCCGCGCTCCACTATCTGAAACACAGGTCCGTGTTTTAGCTTCAAAGCAATAATGTAGGCTGAAATAGTGGCTGTCCCATAAACCAAAACTGAGCAGCTCATGCTGGAATACTCAACTAATTCGTTGTTTTTTTCATTCGAGTTCATTGTTGGGATATATAGTGTCCAGGTCAGGAAGTTCGATACGGATGGTACGCTCTGCTGATTGCACCACCCTCTGGAGAACTTGCCTGTCCTGTTTCGTGCTGTTTCCAAACTAGGCTGTGATGCTTCCCGTCAGGATGCTTTCAATGGTGCAGGTGTAGAAAGTTTTTAGCACCCTTGAGGGCAGTTTAAAGTCTTTTAGTCGTCTGAGATGAAAGAGACTCTGTCGGGCCTTCTTCCCCAGGGTGTTAACATGACAGGACCATGTCAGGTCCTGCGTGATGTAAACACCTAGGTATCTCCACTGGGGTCCCATTGATGATCAGGGGCTGGTAATTCCTCTCCTGCTTTGTGCTGAAGTCCACTATCAGCTCC
>JAQMYF010000007.1:19959905-19971534 GCA_030014195.1 Neosilurus mollespiculum
AATTACCCTGAGGTGTAAATAATCATGTGTGTGTGTGTGTGTGTGTGTGTGTGTGTGTGTGTGTGTGTGTGTGTGTGTGTGTGTGTGTGTGCGTGTGTTTTTCCAGATATACTGTGTATAATATCACATAATTATCCATTAGTCAGCAAGCGGTCTGTGTGTCTGATAGTATTATAATTTATCATTATTAATGCTTCAGTTAACACACTGTAGTCAGATTGATTCCACATCTGACTGAGCCAGCCTGTATAAGTTGGCCATCACAACCATTATAACCAAGAATAATGTGTGTCTGCATGTGTGTGTGTGTGTGTGTGTGTATGTGTGTTAAAGCATTATTAAAATAAAAGATAGAGCATTATACAGAAATGGTACTTAATTACAATAGCTTGTCAGAAAACTACAGTCAGACAAAAGGATAACTACCTTGAGCATTTTAGAACTATCATACATTAGGGTGTTTTATGCATATTTTGGTTAATGATGGCAAGAAAAGTGGCATTCAAAACTATCCAGTATGTGCCACTTGCCCCAGTGTGTAAATTACACTGAATCCTATTATGCAATTACAAAAGTCAGTCCCAGTATGGAAGAATTGACCATACATTTCGTTTAAACTGTACATCACACTGTTCACTGTGCACACGCACACACACACACACACACACACACACACACACACACACACACACACACACACACACGTCAGTCTCTAACCCTTAGCACAGTAATCCTCAGTGTAAAATCGTATGAAAAATGTTAACTTTTAATTGAGAAATAAGTATAAACAAAAGTGAATACTTCTGTCCAGTCCCAATCTCATGCAGTGTATAAAACTATGGTTCACTACTGATATATTAAATGCATTCTGGATTAGATAATCCAAATGGATTGTCTTGTGTTTGTTTCACTCTTTTCTGTAGATGTATCACACCCCCCCCCCCAGCACTGCTAGTTTTAATTATGCACAGACAGTGTGTGTGTGTGTGTGTGTGTGTGTGTGTGTGTGTGTGTGTTTCTGCTCTTCTAAACTGAAAAGAAACATTTTAATTAAAAATATGGACATATGGTTATTTTCTGTGTGAATGTTACAGGCTGTGCATAATTAAGGGCTAGGATAAACTGTTTAGAAAAGGTCAGAGTTCAGTGATGAATTACTTTGACATTTTCATTCCTACATTGCTGTAATTACACAAGCAGGAAAGTGTGGGCATCTTCAAGTCCTGCAAACTTCAGGGTATTGATAGGTTTTGGGTACTTGATATTGTTTATTAATACATATCACATGCGTCAGGTTGTAAGTACAGAAAAAGCTGTATGCTTGTTATAACAGGTTACATTTTCAGTAACTTCAGCAATTCTTGCATCACTTACTGTCATTTTATTGCCATTATATCAGTGTCATTAGAATAACTGTAACATGTCTTGGCAGAAAAAAAAAATGCACATTGTGTGCAACATATTGAACTATATAATGCAACTCACGGTGGCTGATCAATTGTCATTTATAAATCTGCTTGATAATTAAGGATGGCGTAGTGGTTTGCACATCTACCTCACAGGAAAAAGGTCCTGTGTTAGAGTCCCGGGCTCTGCGAGGACATTTGCTTGTGGAGTTTGTATGTTCTCCCTGTGCTTGCGTGGGTTTCCTCTGGGTGCTCTGGTTCATCCCACTTCCCACCTTTGCATTCATTAATTAATGCTTGTAATTAACACTGGATCTGCCAGTTCTGTATATATCTGGACTTAGTGGCTTGGTCTTGTACTCCGTGTTTTTTTTTAGCCATGCTGTATACATGGCTGTAAGCTACCATGTTTAAAAGGCCAGCTTTGTGTAAACACCTTCTGGATGCAAAAATGTTGCAACACTGTGGCATACAGCACTGACCCTGCCAGCATTAGCCTGGCAATCAAAAAATTGGCCACACCTGTGAGGGCTTGGCTGGACTAGGGTTAATAATTCAGATAATAAATGTGAGCCCAATTTTACCAGTCAACTTGAAAAGACAGGGTACCATATAAAACCTAATGACTAAAAATATGTATAAAAAGTTAACTCTAATCCAACTTTAGTTTTATTTAACTGCACCAAGAAGGTCCTAGGTTTGAGTCCCGGCTCAGGTGTTTCTGTGTAGTGTTTGCATGTTCTCCCTGTGCTTGTGTGGGTTTCCTCCGGGTACCCTGGTTTCCTCCCACAATCCAAAGACATGCACAATAGGCTAGTTGGCTGCTCCAAATTGCCCCAGGTGTGAGTGTAAATGGTTGTGTGTGTTGCCCCACAGTGGACTGGTGAGTTTTTCATGGTTTGGGGGGTTTGGGGGTTTGTTTGTTTCCCCTTGTGGCCATCAGGTCCACTGTTCCCAATATTTTTGAAGGCTCCAAATATTTACTATCTCCTGCTGTCTTTTTTGAAAATGTGCCCTGTTTATGCATTTGTAACCAGAAATGCAGCACTAAAAGCATCCTTTAGGCTATTACGATTTAAGGAATATCTGATGAATGACGCACATGAAGAGCAGAGCAAATGAAGAGCTTGAATGTATGAATGTACTGAAGTGTAATGAAGTGTAATGAAAGGAATGTAGCTCTACATTTCAGTGAAGCTGAATTAAAAGAACAGACATGTTGTTCACCTGTGAAAAACCTACTGTTGACAACTTTAGCAAATATCTTTTACTTAGTGAGATAAGGTTACTTTACAACACAATTTCACCAGAGCAGTTTATTTCTGTGTAATATTAATGTACCATTAGCAAACTTTTGTTGAATTGGGGCTGTGTCTTTTAATACCCTTGCTAGGGCATTTATGAATAGATTTTTATTGCTGGAATAATAACCCTCTGTTTAACATGCGCTTCAAACAACAGCAAGCTCAGAGTAGTGTGAAAGTAATATAACAGTGGAGGTGTAATCAGTCTCCATCTTGATGGTTAATGCATTAAACTTGATATCATTAAAGTTCACTATTAGAGAAGGTGGAAAAGAAAGAAATGTTATTTAATCTCTAACATTTATGCTCACATCAACCAAATTGTCTGTTATTAAATTTTAAAATGCATTTCAAACTCACTGTCCATATTATACAGCCAGAACCATTCTGCCTTTTATTTTACACCCAATTACATCAGAATTTCATCCTCTGCTGCTCTTTCCTCTGTCAGTTGTGTCTGCTTTTCTTTTATCTTCTTTCTTTACTCCTCCTTCTCTCACTTATGTCCTTGTTCCTTCCTTCAATCCTCCTCCTCCTCCTCCTCTCTCTCTCTGTCTCTCTGTCTCTCTCTCTCTCTCTCTCTCTCTCTGTCTCTCTGTACTGTAGCCAAATCGATTAGCTGCTAACGGGTAAATCTGATTCTATAATGGCTGCTGTATTGGTCTCTGGAGATGCATCATGCAGAAGTGAGGCGTGCAGTCTTAAATAAAACCATGTGAGGAATAGCAATAGGCAATAAACACCACTCAGTGTGTGTGTGTGTGTGTGTGTGTGTGTGTGTGTGTGTGTGTGTGTAAAACTACGTACTTTATAGTTCTGTTTTGTGTTGTTTGGCTATGTGGAAAGAGGGACAGCTCTATGTTCTGACAGCCCATTGGTCCGAGAGTCCTACTCATATAAGATGGGCACCTTACTTATATCATTCTTCTTTCAAACCAGATGTATAAATATTTTTCTGCATGCTGATTTCACTTAAGGCCACTATTTGCTATATTTATTTCTTATGTACATAAACAGGCATTATAAATATAAAGAGAACAGCTGATGACTGTTGACAGAACTTCTCGCATTCTGTAGCTCTGAACATTTAATTCTGACCAAGATTTAATGTTTCAAAGTTTATCCATACCGTAAAACTTTCAAAGTTTATACATACTGTATATGCCACAACATGACAGTTCCACTGCAAGCTATCAGTTAGCTAGTGAAACAGTCTTCATTTTTCACAGATTAAAAAACAAACAAACAAACAAACAAACAAAAAAAACCCCTCACCATTGCATACATTTTTTGGAAATACCTAAAAAGGGTATTATATGGATCCTCAATTAATATTAGATAAATACTTTCAATAGGAAACTTCTTTTCTTCTATAGCTGCACTTAAGACAACTCAAACAGCATGCATGCATCTAGCAGTGCTGGTACAAATAATCACAAATTACATCTAAACAGTGTCACATGGAGCTTGTTTAAGAAATTTCAGTTGTTGGTAGTTGTGTTACCAGCTAAACAATGCATTCACACACTATACTTATGGATATCTGAGACTGGTGCAAGAGTGATCATACAAATGTCATGTGTGTCTTTATATAAATATAAATATATATATATCGGCTTCCCCCATTTATTTTCGCTTTATTTAAATAGTCCAGGGAAGCTCTTTGTTCAGTAGATCTTAGACTCAGTTTATTCTTAGTCTCATCATGAGTTAAAATTCATGTGGACTTTGCTGAGAAATTTCTGACGTTTTGTTGAAAGACTGTTTGGAATTATTTGGTAGGCTGGTTCAAGATCATATACAAATGGTTTATTTCGAAAGCCCCTGTCGCGTGCATCGTACAACAGGTATGTAACAGGTCCACCATGAAAACAGGGCCGATTCCTAGGACGGTTATGGGTGTGTCATACAAAACTCACCTGTTATGTGATGTTGTGGACCCTTGTTGTAGAGTCTTGACGTTAAGTCCATTTGGTAGATCTGTTGTGTGATGCCCTATGATGTTCTACAGCAGTGTTGTGGAAGACAAACCAATTTTGACATGCAGATGTACAGAATCATATACTTTTCTTATACTAATGCTATGATTGCCCTACATTAACTAGAGAACTTCCTTATATACCCAACATATAGCGTACAACATTTTAAAGAGTACTGGTACTGGTCATCCATACAGCATAATATTGAGTCATGTAACATGTTTAAGCATAAATGACCATAAAAAGCACTACAATGGGCAATTTTATCGATTAATTTTAATGGCAGTGTTATGTTGAGTCATATGATGGTTCTAAGTCAAATGTGAATCACTGGAATATAATATGAGGATTTATTTTTTACACAGTCTTACAATAGTTGTATCACTTTCGTATAAACATTGTACATTTTAACTTAGAGACCTGACCCTTTCCCCCCAGAACAGATGTACAACACATATTTTATTTATTTGCATATTTTTATTAAATTTTTATTTTACAGTCAGTCGCAGTGATATGACCAAAAAAAAAGTTCTTTGTGAAAGGGACTTTAGGCTGACTACACAAATCTAGTGTTAATGATGATATATAATGTAATGACACTAAGTGTTGTTAATGCACTATTTTGCACTCCTATGCATGAGCCCTTGGGCTGCCCAATAATGTGATTTGTTTTATTAGATTAGGTGTTAAATGTTATGGGAATGTTTCGTGTAAGGGCAGGTGATTATGCCAATACCTGTTATACCAAAACATAACATAGTGTTTATAATTTAGTGTCAATACAGTGGGCTTTTTCAGCCAGGCTACTTTCCCCTTGTAGAGTTAGTTCTGCAGCTTACCACCAAGCCCATGTTTGTCCTGTGTACTGTGAGTCTGCTAAAGAAATAAAAAAAGAATTCATCGTTTTTATGACGCTTCCTAGTCAAACTTCTTTCTTGCAGATGCAACAATATGTATATTGCCCACTTGCAAGCACGCAGTTTTAAAATTAATGCATTGTCTTTTGACAGTAGCAACTATTTGTTACATCACTGTCACAGTCAGGATTAATGATCAGGGATAAACATTGTTCCCTGTAAGTCTTAAACAGGCTCAGCTTTTGATAGGGGATGATGCCATACCTGAACATGCATGGTTAATGTTAATAATCTTTTCTCCTTTCTTTTCTTTCTGTTCTTTATAACACTGTGAAGACAAAAAAATTTCAGTGAACCAAAATAAAAGTCTGACGACCCACATTATTTGTTTCGCCACTTGGTCAGCCTGCGGGCGATTCTTAATCGTCTTCAAAATGATCCTCTTTAATAAGAGCAAGAGCTTGAGTGACATTGATTTTCTTTTCTTTTTTTTTTTTCTTGCATCGAAGAACATGGTCAAGAGGGAGTGGATGGAAAACAGAGAGACTGCCAAATGAAAAAAAGGTGGTGAAAAGAGCCATGAGAAAAGGGAGAAAAATTGGAAAGTGAGGGGAGTGGGGGAGAGAAAAGAGGACAGGTGAAGAAGGATGTGAGGCTCTGTGCTTAATAGCAGATAGAAAGAACATTAGGCGTAGTTAGAGGATAAAAGGAATCCGAGGTAGTTCCTTGAAGCAGATAACTGCACACACACACACACACACACACACACACATACACACGCACACACACATCAGGGATGGGGCTTGTTATTGCGACTTTTTTGACAAACAGCAAACAGGTGAAGTATCACAAAGGTAAGATTGATGTTGCTTGTTCTCCAAGACTGTGTGCTTGTGTGCAAACATGTCTTTGTAGTGTGTGTGTGTGTGTGTGTGTGTGTGTGTGTGTGTGTGTGTGTGCGTGAAGGGGGTGTAATCTGTAAGAAAACAGCCTTGACCCCATGAGTAAGTACTTGCCTCTATGTGAAAATTACATATAGGTCTATACATGCAATTTTGAAAGCTAGGTAAATTGATTTATTATTGATTGTAATTACGTTATATTGTCATCTCAGGGAGTTCTTCTTTGACACTGTCAGCGGATTTCTGTAAAGCTGCTTTACCCCAGTGGCAGTGTTTAAAGCAGTATACGAAAAACAAAAACAAATTGAATTCAGTTGCCCAAAAAGATTCGTTTTAGGAGGGTTCATGATATTTTATACGTGTGTGTGTGTGTGTGTGTGAGACAGAGAGAGAGAGAGAGAGAGAGAGAGAGACAGAGAGAGAGAGAGACAGAGAGAGAGAGAGAGAGAGAGAGAGAGAGAGAGAGAGAGAGAGAGAGCATGTGAGTGAGCCATGTTCATTCACAATGAATCTTGAGTCACAGCTGCTGGATGAGTTTGTGTAAATAGACAATGAGCTGCCACTCTATAAAAGGTGATAGTATTCCACTGTGTTAGTATTCCACCTAGTGCTAAATCACCCACTCTGTGTGTGTGTATGTGTGTGTGTGTGTGTGTGTGTGTGTGTGTGTGCGTGCAAAATAACATCCCACATCCTAAAGTAACCCTATATTAAATCACCAACTCTCACTTCAGTTAGGGAATGTGTGTACATTCCTACATGTGCTTCTATATTTGTGTCTGTTTTATTTAGTTTACTGGAAGAATTTCTCAAAAGCTTTTTTCTTTCCTTTTTTTTAATCATGGCAGCCCTGTTTACATACACAAAATTACTTTACTTATTACTTTTAGTACATATAATTCTTTCAGACATCATATGATGCACCATGTGTTCTGTATTATCATTTTTTAGTTTTTATATGTTATATCTAATACTGGTATATACCATGTGGGATTGGCATGATCTGATTGGTCCACTATCTCCCAGAGGATAATGCTTGAATCAAAATGATTTGACAGTTTTTGAAAATGACAGTTTTGTCATGGTCACTTGGAGCACGTAGCCTCATCATGATCAATTTTCAAAATGAAATGAATAGCAAAAAAAAAAGAAAGAAAAAGAAAATAAGCAATTTGATTTTAGTATTTCTCAAGAAGCAGTTCTCCACAAACACTGTTTACAGTGGAAGTGAGGAGCTGCTCACCTTGACAGGGGATGTTGTCGAGAGGTGGAATGAATACTTCGAGGACCTCCTCAATCCCACCAACATGCCCTCGGTGGAGGAGGAAGAGCCTGGGGGTTCAGGTGGGGATCCGCCCATTGCTGGGGCTGAGGTTGCCGAGGTAGTCAAAAAGTTCCTCGGTGGTTGCGCTCCAGGGGTGGATGAGATCCGCCCTGAATATCTCAGAGCTCTGGATGTTGTAAGACTGTCTTGGTTGACACGTCTCTGCAACATTGCGTGGTCATCGGGGCCATACCTCTGGATTGGCAAACCGGGGTGGTAGTTCCACTTTACAAAAAGGGGGACCGGAGGATGTGTTCTAACTATCGTGGAATCACACTCCTCAGCCTACCTGGGAAAGTCTATTCAGGAGTACTGGATAGGAGGATCTGACCAATTGTCGAACCTTGGATCCAGGAGAAACAATGTGGCTTTCGTCCTGGCCGCAGCACTCTCGACCAGCTCTACACACTCTACAGGATCCTGGGGGAGGCATGGGAGTTTGCCCAATCTGTCCACATGTGCTTTGTGGACTTGGTGAAGGCTTTCGACTGTGTCCCTTGGGCGATCTTGTGAGGTGTGCTCTGGGAGTATGGGGTACCGGACCTGTTGCTAGGGGCCATTAGGCCTCTGTATCACCGGAGCCAGAGCTTGGTCTGCATTGGTAACAACAGGTTGAATTCATTTCCGGTGGGGGTTGGGGTCCGCCAAGGCTGCCCTTTGTCACCAGTTCTGTTCATAATTTTTATGGACAGAATTTCTAGGCTCAGCCAAGGTGTTGAGGGGTTCTGGTTTGATGGCCATAAGATCTCATCTCTGCTTTTAGCAGATGACGTTGTCCTTTTGCTTCATCGAGCTGGGAACTCCAGCTCTCACTGCGTTACAGCAGAGGCTGCACCGATCCGCCTGTCGATCTTCCATTCCATCCTTCCCTCACTCGTGAACAAGACCCTGAGATACTTAAACGCCTTCACTTGGGGCAGGACCTCATTCCAGACCCAGAGGGTGCATTCCACCCTTTTCTGGCTGAGAACCATGGCCTTGGACTTGGAGGTGCTGATTCTCATCCCAGCCGCTTCGCACTCGGGGTCTTGTTCACGAGTGAGGGAAGAGAATGGGAAGATCAACAGGCAGATCGGTGCAGCCTCTGCCGTAAAGCAGGACTTGTACCGGTCCTTCGTGGTGAAGAGGGAGCTGAGTCAAAAAGCAAAGCTCTTGATTTACCAGTCGATCTACGTTCCAACCCTCACCTATGGTCATGAGCTTTGGGTATTGACTGAAAGAACAAGACTGTGAATACAAGCAGCTGAAATGAGCTTCCTCCGCAGGGCGGCGGGGCGCACCCTTCTTGAACTGAAATGCCTATTGCTCTGGAATAGAGTTAATCTGGACTCATCAGTTCATATGACACATTGCTCCAGAGCCCAATTTTATGCTTCCTAGCATATTGAAGCAGTAACTTGTTGTTTTTTTTTTTTTTTTTTAATATTTCAAGATTGTTTTCTGACCACAATTTTCCACTGAAATGATGGTCCCAGAATAATATTTTGAGGTTTTATTAGTGTCGAAGAGTTCCTAATCAAATTTTTGTAATATCACAATTCTCCTTAGTTGATGTCTGATTTGCCTGATGCAGGGCAATAATTTGACGATTCTGAAACACAGCGGTATTTTTTTCCATGACCAGGGAATACGTCTTCTGATATGGTTGTTTAAGAAATAAGAAGGTACTCACTGTATCAATTAAGGATACGTAAGTAACCAGCTGAAACATATTAATCACTTCAGTAGTTATCTAACCAAAGGCTCTTGCACATTTGTTCATTTAAATGCAGGTAGTAACTTTGTTTTGGTATGCTCATGCTCCTTTACATTTACACCTTCCTCACATTTCTGATTACATTAAAAGTAGACTGGAATAAAATGTCCAATATTAATGTTAGGGGTGGTAAAATATTTATAGATCCATGGACTGAAATGAGCAGCAAACAATAAATATTTTTGTTGTGCTGCAGAAGCGTAATATCTCAACTAATTGACTTTGCTCCCTCTCCAGTGGTTTGTCTTAGATTATTCAGCCATACAGATTATTTCCAAACATAATACCAAGAGTTTCAGATCCTAGGGACAATAAACATTAGTTATTTTTTGGACAAATTATGATGAGGTGGTAGGTCCACCTCATTGATTACTGGGCTCGGGGCGTTTCTATGTGGAATTTGCATGTTCTCTCTGTGCTCGTGTTTGTTTCCTCCGGGTACTCCAGTTGCCTCCCACAGTCCGAAAATATGAACAGTAGGCTGACTGGTGGTTTCAAATTGTCCCTAGGTGTGAGAGTGAGTGTGAATGCTCACCAGTTCATTGTAGGGCCAACACACACACGCACACACACACACACACACACACACACACACACACAATTTAGAACAGCTAAATAGCCAAATGGGCATGTCTTTGAACTGTGAAACTAGGGGAAACCCACGCAGGCACAAGGAGAACAGGAAAATTCCAAGGTTGTGAAAGCATTTATGAAGAACTGTGATGCATGTGTTCTTGCACTGTCCAGCACAAACTTATCAAGCTTTATATTTTCTATATATACAGTCAATTGTTTAATGAGAATTAGATATGAGTAGGAGATTGAATTAATAGGCCATTTTACATAGCCTTTTCAAGGCCAGAATGTTGAGCCTTTATTTTTCCTCACTGTTCTGTATTAAATGTACGAATATGGAATGGGAGGTCATTGTTATTCCATCTCTGTGCTGGAGCCGTTGGCAGTCACACAGTCAGTACTGTATCTGTACAAAAAAAAATAAAAAAACCCAACCCCTCTCATGGTGGGGCAGGGGTGTGATGTTTTTGACATTTTTCAGGTCAGCATGAATTCAAATGACTCAATCTATGATGTCTAAAGTCCTCACGCTTTTCTGCCTCAAATTGCTTTCAATTTCGATTAGTCCTTCAACCTATTTTCTGATTTCTCACACATGGCCGCTGACAGGGTTCTGGCACTGTATGGCATAGCACTCTGAAGAATGGTATAAATGTGCATGGCTAGCAAAACCACTTCAGCACTTGATTCATCTTCCATTACTGTTTTGAAAGCAATGCTGGTATGCCTGGGGTATTTGTGCAGTAGATGCAGATGCTATGTTGTGTTTTACATGTCAAAACTCTGGTTTCATGCTATCTAAAAATACAGACGAGAACAAAGCTGGCATCAGGAGTCATGGATCTTCTTCTGATAATATAGTATGATATCTGTTTAAAAATTTTGCTGTTACTGAAATCATGCACATAGCAGCATTTAAAGGCAGAAAGGCATCAAGTCATGTCCAAATTAAATGCATACTTTGCTGTTCTGCTTGGTCCATAATCATGTGCATCAGCTGCAGAAAACCAAGTTTTACACGGGATTCACTTTTATTCCTAGAGAGACAATGTTGGTAATAGTTTCAGAACTTTTTGTTTATTATTCAGAGTGATACTTTATTCTATCATGCTTAACAGACTTTTGAGATTAATGGCTGTAAGAATATGCCTCAATCTTGGCAGTGCTGTGACAAATGTTGCCTTCAAAGCCTGTCTCAAGACACTGACTCATGAGACAGCATAAGCTGAAAGCTATCAAGCCAGCTGCTTTCTGTTTTGGACACAGTTATGGCCATCTATAGTCTACGACAGCTTGGGTAGCCAAACCATGTTGAAGTGATGTGGCGTGTTATGCTGTCATTGAGGAATTAAATCAGTCTGAGCTGAATAGTTTGTTCAGCACATTTCTGCCCAGATTGCTGCTTGAAGAAGAAGAATAGGCTTCGTAAAATGGGAACCTTTTTTGAACTCTCTCTCTCTCTCTCTCTCTCTCTCTCTCTCTCTCTCTATCTCTCTCTCTCTCTCTCTCTCTCTCTCTCTATCTC
>JAQMYF010000007.1:19990041-20004862 GCA_030014195.1 Neosilurus mollespiculum
ACGCTGACGGCTATGCAGCCTACTCTTGACGAAAATCAGCAATGGTTTTTTTACATGCCTCTCACCATAGACAGTGAAAGACATCGCCGGCATTTGATAACCCAGTTAGCTGCACTGGGGGGGACAGTAGTGAGAACCCGTTGATAGTTGGGCTTGAACCCCCGGCCTTGGGATCAGTAATCCAGCTCCCTACCACCGGGCCACCACTGCCCCACAAGAGGAGCCAGTACTGTATTAAGAAGGTGATTTTATTATTTTGCCTGAGAGGTGTATAATCCTCATGACACTTTAATTTTCTGCACTAAATCTACACATAACTCATTTTCCGAACCACTTAATCCTACTAGGGTTGCTAGGAGGCTGGTGCCTATCACAGCCTACACTGGGCGAAGGAAGGGTACACCCTGAACAGCTCGCCAGACCATTGCAGGGAAACACACACAACCATTCACACTGACACTCACACCTAGGGTCAATTTGGAACAGCCAGTTAGCCTAATATGTATGTCTTTGGACTGTTGGAGGAAACTAGAGTACCTGGAGGAAACCCACAAATGCATGGGGAAAACATCAAACTCAACACAGAAATGCCCGAGCACACGAATCGAACACAGACCCTTCTTGCTATGAGGCAGACGTGCTAACCACTACGCCACTCTGCCGCCACCATCTATAAATCTATACTTTGGAAGATTGTTTGCAATAATACATGCCGGGGTTTATACAGTGATTGAGTAGTTGTCATGTTGGCGAGACTTCCTGCTAAATATCACTCATCTAATTAGCACATGTTACTGTCTGTGTGTGATCAACAGGTTCTGCTGAATCTGAGATGCTGGCCTTTGGCTAATTACATTAGATGTCTGCTTTGATATGACTGCATGTCTGGAAATAGAAACTAGTCATTTCTCATATAAAATCATATGCTGTTATTATGAAAGAAAGATGCCTTAGTAGTAGAAAGATGAAAGCAGTGATGTGGTCAAGGGGAAAGTAATGGTTTTGTGTTTGAGCAAAGTCAGCATGCTGTGATGGATGTGGCCAGTCTCCAGGGCTTAATTTTTTTTTTGTTAGTGTTGTGTGCCACTTTGTTGCTGTTCTGCACTGTACTGTATCTATGTGTTATGCTGTTTTTGTTGTGTGTTTGTGTGTGTGTGTTATCTGGTGTTTGTATAATGTTGTGAGGTTTGTCTATTTCTTCAGGCTTGTTCTGTTTTTTTCTTTTCTTTTTTTTCCCCCTGCAGCTTTTGTGTATTAGTAATGAAGAAATAAGTGTGTGTGGTTATGTGTGTGTTCATGGTCTCTTCAGCAGTGGCTTTTTCTCTGGTGAATATTTCACATCTTCAATCACCACCCACTCTGTGCCTCCAGCTATTTAATCTCCCTCACTCGTTTTCTTTTTCCATCTTTCCATCTCTCCTTCTCTCATTCTTTTGCCACTCTTTTCCATTTTCCCTCTTTCTTTTTGTCTTCATGTTACCTTTGGATAAAATTCCTTTTAAACAGTGTCTGTATTACTCTTTTCCAACCTTTCCATTCCTATTTTTTCAATTCCTCCTCCTCATTCACTCACACCGTCAAAGAGCAAGTTTGTTTTTATGAAAGTGCTTATTAAATCTGTCTTGTAGGAGAAACTTAATGGGACGGTTTCACGTGTGTGGGTGGTCAGTGAGTTGGACAGCTCTTTGTTTCTGTAGTAATGTACTATTTGTGTGTGTGTAGCAGTGCAATCGCTATCTACCATATCTGGGTAGCTTGAAGTTTTTTTTAATCATGAATGATGAGTTTATTCTCTCTTTCACTCCGCTTCCTGACATGAGTCATTGAGGACTACTGTATGGATGAGGGACATGGTGGCTGTCAGTGTGTGCAGTCTTTATGAGTGAGTTTTTCTCCAGTGATAGACTGTAGAAGTCCTACAGAGCTCCATCTGGGGAAAACATTATGAAAAGTGAAGAGTCTAAGCCACTTCTTCAGTATGCACAACACTATGGCATCAGCTTCGTTGCTGTAAAAGGGCACTTCTGATATAAAATAGAAATTTAAAATAAAAGTATTAAACTTGGATTAAAATGGTCATAATTTGTTGAATCTAAATTACTGTGATATATTAGATAGAGTCTAAGTTGTCTGTTTAGTAAAAATAACCAGATCTAAGGTTATATCACTTGTATGCATATTAAATAACAAGATGCATTAATGCATAAGGCATTTTGCCCATCATCTGCTGCAGAACTAGCATTTTCATTTTTTATTAAAAGCAGCTTAACTACATTAGTAAAACGCATCATACATTATTAATTACTACTTAATAATTATAAATACTTGAAGTACTTACTAATTACCCGTGTTTCCCGTTTACTGAGGGTGTCCTCATTGCCAGTAGCAATAGGTCATGTGTAGGTAATAACATAAATTCTGAATTTCTGCAAATTTATTTATTTTAATGATTTTTCTTCTAGCTAAAGCATTGATTTTCTCAAGTTTTATGAATAGGCATTTTGGAGAATTCTAATTAAGCTGGAAAATACAGAGTGGTATTTATATAAGTAGAATAATTTATCATATACACTGTGGCTTAATAATCCTGAAAGTCATTTCAAGACCAGCAATTTTGTGTGCAAATTGTAACAGCCAAAGGGCGTGTATTAAATTTGCAGAAACCTATTTCTGCCAGCTGTAGAAAAAAAAAATCATTCATTATCATTCATTGTGTTTTAATATAGTGAATGATAATTTAATGAGAGCTCACCAAAAGTGTTCCTTAGTAAAACAATCAGAAACTATTTCATAAAGATGATGACTTATTGCTGCAGAAAAACTGGCCTCATATTATTCAGCTCAAATTCTTGACTTAGTTGCCAAAATTTTTGCAATAGAGCCTTAAACATGTATGATTCCACTTGATTTAGTTAGCCTTTATTTCTGCGTTCATTATAAACTGTCAAACACAGAATCAGCAGAAATTCGAGGCAATAACTAACCACAAGTCAATTTACTGTATGTTACAGCTGGGATTAATATAGAGTGGGATAGGAAGCCTACACTGGCCTGGCCTTGCAGGCCCAGTGATGTTACTTGTGCTTGCATTCTAGCTCACATGATATTCTTGGTTGTGTTTGGGTGAAAATGTAAATTCCGGACATGAACCACATTAGATCTCACTATCACACACTTGTGTCTGTACATAGAAGTTGTAGCTTTGACTTCAAATGCTTTTATCTGTCAAAACTGGTGCTGGTATAGACTGGGAACAGCTGAATTTGAATTATATTCTAGGTGAATAGACAAACCTTGTTAATGAGCTTGATAGTAATAGAAAAGATACACAAACCAGCCCGTTCGAGGACAGTGAGCTTCCCAAGTTTTATATATTAGTGTCCACTGACAGCCACTGACAAGTACCGATGCCCTGAATGCCACTGTTTACATCTGGCACTTTGGATCTGTTCATCACTTTATAATGATACCACGCTTGTGTGCAGCTCCTAGTATGAGGCTACTGCCATAGTCAGACAGTTCACAGGATTAAACGACTACAAATATGTAATATAAATGTTTATGGACATTGATTGAAGGCCACATTTATTAACACAGAGTTTCATTGCAATCTGATGATGAAAAGAGTGTTTTTCAACATCAGGAAATTACAGTCAGGTTCTCCCGTTTGTGAGTTTATCACAATGCATTCACTCAATCATTTTATGAACCGCTTAATCCTAATTGGGGTCGCGGGGAGGCTGGTGCCCATCTTAGCTGACTCTGAGTACACCTTGGACAGCTTGCCAGGCCATCGAAGAGCCATCACAATACGTTTTAATGCTTCATTTTTATACTTTCTTGAGAGACACTATGACAAAACTTTAAGGTTACACATAGCAGCCCTCTCACTGAAAAATCACGTTCACAAAATCAACTTTTATACCAAGACTATCACTAACTGCTCATGAGTCAGTACGATGATCAGCACTTTATCCAACTCAGTAACCTAATAAATAAATTACAGGTACTCATTCTGGTGTATATTGAATAAACACATCTATTTATTCTTTCTATTTCCCTTTCACACTCAAAACCTTCTCTGAATAAAGTGCTAAATCACAACAAACCACCATATTAGCCTCTCTGTCTGAACGTGAAACATGTCTAATGAGGAAGTTTTTTTAAGCATAACACCATCATTCCAGTTTTACAACATAGGTCTAATTACATTTTATGGCATTCGGCTGGGAGTGCTGGCAGGAAAAAAAAAAAAAGAAATATGATCCTGAAATCTCAGGATGAATTTACTGAATGCTCCCTGCTGCTCAAAATCTTGTTCTGTCTCCTCATTGAATGTGAGTTTGAGATGTGAGTGAGATTTTAACAAGGTTACCAATCCCTCTGTATATTAATCCCAGGTCACAGCATCTGCTACAGCCACGGTTATTTAAGCGCTGTCCACAAAGCCAGGAGGTCTACAGTCTTTTTAGCTTTACAGATGGAATTCACAATGAACCATGGTTATTATAGTAATTATTTATATTATAAGTCAACTTAATGTAACTGACTTGAGTGACTGTAATCTGATCCTCAATAACATATACAAACAAATGGCAACCATACAATAAATACATTAGATAAAAAAAAAATCCATATTACCAGAGCTGGTTACTTAAATTATATCTAAACATTTCTGTGAATAAACACTTTTAGGCAAAATATTGCTAACTTAAGGCTGAGTATAGATCTTAATGCTAAATTTAGAAAGGTATAAGTTTTCACCCGACATGGTTCAATTCAATTCAGTTTTATTTGTATAGCACTTTTTACAATTGACATTGTCACAAAGCAGCTTTACATAGTAAAAGTAATTTAAGGAGGAATCTAATGGTGTAGTACTGTAATTAGCACAGTCGACACAGCATGATGGTTATGGGTCCGAATGTCATGGCTGACTAGACCCTTTCTGTGCAGAGTTTGCATGTTCTCCCCACGCTTATGTGGGTTTCCTTTGGGTACTCCAGTTTTTCTACCACAGTCAAACAAACACATGCAGATTTGGTCAGCTGGCTTATCTAAATTATCCATAGGTGTGAAAGTAAGTGTAAATGGATGTTCACCTCTGTGTTTGCCATGAGATGGATTAATGATCTCTTCAGGGTTTACCCTGACTCTTGCCCAAAGTCATTTGGGATTGGCTCTAACTTCGCCCACAATGCTGACAGATAAAAAGTATAGATAATGGATGGATGTATGTTTATTTGAAATGTTATGTAAAGCGGCTGATCAATAAAACACCGTATAATTGATTACCACTGCAGACATGATGTGATCCAAATACCAATTTCATCTCCATTTCATGAGATACATACAGAAACAATGCAAGTATAGTAGAAGTAAATCTTAAATGTATCCCTGAGCACGCGTTGTAGAGGCAGTGACTGTTTGAGTCAACTGTCTAGTGTGATGAATTGATTATGATCATTCAGATTATGCAAAGTAAACACGAGATATAGGATTACTAAGTAATGCTGGAGAGAGAGAGAGAGAGAGAGAGAGAGAGAGAGAGAGAGAATGTGATTGATTCAGCTGAAAGGTGTTTATAATAAGCCCTTATTATCTGAACTGCCGATGTGGAGGATAAATGTAGCAGTCTTGTAATTTAGAAATACAGTACACAGAGAATATATTAAATAATAACATTGTTTGTGTACTTCAGTTCTTTGAATGCTAACTGATTTTCCTTCCAGATTCTTTCAAATGAATTGTTTAATTTTAGGTGGCATGGTGGCATAGTGGTAGGCATGTCTGCCTCAAAGCAAAAAGGTCCTGGGTTCGGCTGGTGAGGGCGTTTCTGCATGGAGTATGCATTTACTCCCTGTGTTTGTGGGGGTTTCCTCCGGGTACTCCCTTTTTCTCCCACAGTCCAAAGATACACACACAGTCCAGTATGCACATTAGGTTAATTGGCTGTTCCAAATTGCCCCTGGGTGAAAGTGTAAATGGTTGTGCGTGTTAGCCCTGTGATGGTCTAGCAAACTTTTCAGGGTGTACCCTGAAGTCGGCTGCAATAGGCTCCAGCCTTCATTATTTTGGTGCACACGTTGAAGGATCTGTGCTTTCTAGGGAAATACCGTCCGCTCATCCCCTTCTTGTACACTGCATCAGTGTTGGCTCTCCAGTCCAGTCTGTCGTTCAAGCAGATGCCTTCATACTTGTGGTCCTCCAGAATTTCCACCTTGTCTCTCATGATGGTTATGGGTCTGGTCACATTCCTAGTCCTCCTTACATTAACCACCAACTCTTTGGTCTTGTTAACTTTTAGGAGCAGGTGGTTCCCGCTGCACCACTCCATAAACTTATCCATTGGTCCATTTCGAATACACCCCATCACTGCAGATTCATCAGAGAACCTCTGCAGATGGCATGTTTTGGTGTTGTACTGAAAATATGAGGGGAACAGTAATAGAGGCAGGGCAGTCTCCTGTGTTACTGACCACAAAAACTCTGGGGTCTATCTAACAGATTCAGAGCAATCCAGGACACTGTGGACATGCTGACACCCATATCGAGTAGCTTCTTACGCAATAATTATGGCTGGGTGGTATTAAAGGCAATGGAGAAATAAAAAAAAAACATGATTCTCAGAGTGGTGACTCTTAAGCTCACAGCCTATGATCTAAATGAAAATGGCAATGGTTTGCACACAGACTAATGACAGTCCATTAGCATGGGTACGGAGTTAGACATCCTCCTTCAGGCACTGTGACCTTACTTGTGCAGCAGTTTGTAAAGATCTCATAGGAAGTGCAGATTAGCTCACATTCTTCAAACTGGGTGGTTACTGTATGATTGGGAAGATTCAGGAAGTTAACTTTTTTCACTCAGCCCACTGTTCTTTCATGGATTTGTGGTGAGTAATGCATGTGGCCTTGTCACCATTCAACTGTCTTTTGACTTTACAGTGACTCGGTCATTCATTTGGGATTCCCTTGTCTATTTTTGGCAGCTTCTGCTACTCAAAAAAAAAAGCATCAGGTGCATTAAGTACCATTTTGGTGTAGAGCATCTTAAGTTTTTGCAGAAATGCAGCAGAGAGTGAGTTGCTTTTTGTGTTCAACCCCACCAGGAAGTAGTGCATTATCTTAACATGTAGGTTTCTGTACATAAATGTAGATGTTTGACATTGAAGAAAACATTTTAAGATGTAAAGGAACCATGCTGTTTGTGGTAGCTTAATACTAAGCTAAGTATAAAGTAATTTATAAACAACAGTGATAAAGAGAAGCAATATGGTGGCCACCATCCTCTGCGATAGTGGAAACTGCCGAAAGGAGTCTTGAATGCCCCTGCCCCAGATATAAAAGTAGTACCAGTTCAACATGGTCACGTTCATGGCTTTTGGCAGACACCCTTATCCAGAGAGACTTACATTTACCACTTTTATACAACTGAGCAATTGAGGGTTAAGGACCCAACAGTGGCAACTTGGTGGTACTGGGGATTGAACCCCCAAACTTCAGATCAGTAATCCAGAGCCTTTGTTCAGAAAACTCACAGGCACTTTTTAATTTTCTTTTTTAGTTTTAATTTTTTTTCACAGCATTGCTGTTAAAAAAGGAACAACTTCAACAGCTTTTCAAGCTTTATGTGAGCACAGATAAGCTTCAGTTATCTAATCTCATACGGTGTTCAGCCCATATGAATATATTGGGATAGATGAGCACAGGCATAAAGTAGCATCAGGGAGTCACTGCAAGAGTTTACATCAAGGACACTGCATGTCTTTGTGTTCTCTCTTCTAATAACTCACTTATTCTGTTTATTCTCCGTTCATCTTTGTAGATGATGTGGATGATGATTTTGAGATGACGATGGTGTGCCATCGTCCAGAGGGGCTGGATCAGCTGGAAGCTCAGACAAACTTCAACAAGAAAGAACTGCAAGAACTCTACAGAGGGTTTAAAAATGTACATGCACACGTATATTTAAGCAATCATATCACTGGTGTTTATCAGTGTTTAGACTCATTTTAAATTTTATTCATTCATTCATTTATTCATTTGCTCAGGGAGGCTGGAGCTTATCTCTGCCGACACTGGGCAATAGCAGGGTATAAAATGGACAGTTCTCCCAACCATCACACACACACACACACACACACACACACACTTACAATCACACACACAACCATTCACAATCACATATTTTTGGAACAACAATTTGGAACAGCCAATTAACCTAATGTGCATGTCTTTTCACTGTGGGCGGAAACCAGAATAACCAGAGGGAACCCATGCAAGTACAGGGAGAACATGCAAACTCCACACAGAATCACCTTCGCCTAGCCCGGGACTCGAACCAGGACCCTCTTGCTGTGAGGTTGACGTGCTAAACACTATATCACCGTTCCGTCCTTATTTTGAATATTAACCAATTGTTATTTATCATTTTGGGATTCATTCATTTAGTTAATACTTGTTTTGGAAAATATAATAGGCATCATTTGCATTTTTATGTTTGCAGAAATAATTTAGATTTAATTCTGATTATTTGTTTTAAGTCAGGGCAGAACAGTGGTGTACTGGTTAGCACGTTGGCCTCACAACAAGAAGGGCCTGAGTTTGAATCACAGGCTTGGGTGTTTCTGTGTGGAGTTTGCATTTTCTCCCCATGCTTGAGTGGGATTCACCCAGGTAATCCAGTTTCCTCCCACAGTCCAAAGACATGCACATTAGGCTAATTGGCTATTCCAAATTGCCCTTAGGTGTGAGTGTGAGTGTAAGTGGTTGTGTATATTGCCCTGCAATGGTCTGGAGAACTGTACCCTGCCTTCGTCCAGTGTCGACCGAGATAACGCTCCAGCCTCCCTGCAATGCTACTAGTAGGATTAAGCTGTCTTCAGCAAATGAGTGAATGAGGAGTGTTTTAAGTCAAACTCACGGTATCTCTGGGTTATTGCCCCCCCTCCAACCTACCCATAGTGTTTTCTTAATATTAATCTAAATTGGGGTAAAACCAGCCAAGCAGACAGACGTAAACTCTTCCTTGTGTTATCCAGTCCAAATCATTTGTCCTAATTGAATGTCTAGTCCTAGTTGTCTTCATTCTGGATATGTTATGGATTGAATTCTTTCAAGTAATTAATACCAATAAACTCTATATTCATGTGTGAAATTGAAATGAATAACCTGGGTACCATAAGTCTATCAATCAAGGTTCACATTAAAGAGTCTCCTTATACCTAATCATCTTGCACAAACATAGCTGGAACTCTTGTAGGAGAGAAACCTTTCTATTTTTTTCCCTTTTATGAAGACCACATTTCTTGTGTAAATATTCTCACAAAGGATTTATAAATAAATTTGCTTTTCTCACTTGATAAATGAGCACATTATTACCCTTTATAACATTTGGGTAATTTCATAATTTTTGGTTTCCGTTAACATTTTTTTGGCCAAGAAATAAGCTCTGCACTCAGCTATCAGGCAGTGGCAGGTGTTATATTTCAAACCATTCCCTTAACTTCAGTGTCCCTAATATCAAAAAATCGAGTTACTTTTAGGTTTTACCCACCAAATTTAGGTTCTGTGTGTTTTCTTTTTTACTCATTAATGATTTTTGCTTTGATTTTTTTATTTAGGAATGCCCTAGTGGGGTTGTCAATGAAGAGACATTTAAACAGATTTACTCACAGTTCTTTCCTCAGGGGGGTAAGTCTATATGTGCATGCCAGGAAGTGAGATTTGCTGCACATGTGTGTGTGTGTGTGTGTGTGTGTGTGTGTGTGTTCTCCTAACAAAGTCTTTGCTGTTTCCTGTAGATGCCAGCACATATGCTCACTACCTGTTTAATGCCTTCGACTCGGGCCAAAATGGCTCCATCAAATTTGAGGTGATTCTCATGCTTATTTAACCATTACGATGTTATAAGTATACCAAACAACCTTTCTCTCTCTCTCCCTCTCTCTCTCTCTCTCTCTCTCTCTCTCTCTCTCACACACACACACACACACACACAGGCATTATTTTCATGCTAGGTTAAGCATATGCCATTTTTTAACATTATCATTTAGCTGCTACTTTTATGGTCAGTAATGAAAGTGCTTGTAATGTGATGATCCTTTGATTCTCAAATGTGAATCTAAAACATAATTTTGTAGTTTGTGGGAAATGATTAGAAGACACTGAGCCAATAAAAAAAAAACATCAGAAAAGTTGCAGAAGGTAGAGTGTTTCAGCTTTTAAATAATATTTTGGTGTAAAAATTTTACATATATTTAGTGGCTCATTAAAAGAATAGGAAAAAACCCTATAATTAACCTATGAGCCTTTATGAGTCTTAAATTTCCGAACAGTGAGCTTTTGCAGATTTTCAAAAAAAAATTTCACACCACTTCAACACAAACAGACAAGTTTATTTTAAAACTAAATAAACACTGACTGAATTATTTTATCTGTAACCAATAAAAATAAACAACTCAGTTAATGTTACTATGTTTAAGTTACACAGTTAAAAGATGAGATATAAGATACTTGTGCTATTTTAAAAAATCTTTAGTTGCTTTTTATGTTCCTCTAGAATATACTAAAACAATTATTCGCCTCAGGTTCAGTGAGTACTATTCAGTGATATCCACCTCATGTTTGGTGAAAATTCTTATGTATTTTGGAGCTAAGAATCTTATTCTGGCGTTGTCTTTTTCTTTTTGTACTTTTTCCTTTTTGTATTGTTTTTGCACTGTATTGTCTTTGCACTCTTTGCACCTAGTTGCCCACTTTGCACTTTATGTGGCTGGGACAAAAACCTTCGCCGTAGCTCTGTGTTGTTGTTTTTTTTTTATTTGACCTTTATGCTATGTTTTTTTCCGGATTTGATCTTTATGCTGTATGTTTATGTAGCACCTGGTCCTGGAGAAACGTTACATTTCACTATGTACTGCATCAGCTATATGTGGTTGAAATGACAATAAGGCTTCTTGAACTTGAACTTGAAAATAAAAACCACAACACATTCATTTAATTTCTAAACTGCCTACAGTCTTTTGATTGGGGCTCGGGTTACTGTTGATGCAGAGTTTTGCATGTTCTTTCCATGTCCTCCTGGGTGTCTTCTTGGTTTTTGGCTTTCCACCAGAGGTACAGTAGATGGGCTACTTTCTAATTACCTGTACATGTGAATTGTTGTACAATGATCCTAGGAATGCCATGATTTAAGGCCTTATTTTCAACATGCATCATCATCCCAAAAATAGGGCCTGATTTTTGTCAACAGTGTGACTGTCAGTGAGATTTCTCATTTCTCCCTACTAATTTTTCCGTCTCTTTATACCTCTCTGTCACCACTTGTGTCCAGGATTTTGTTACAGCTCTATCCATTTTGTTAAGAGGCTCTACACAGGAGAAGTTGCAATGGACTTTCAACCTGTACGACATCAACAGAGATGGCTACATTAACAAGGAGGTGTGTTTGTGTGGGCTGGGAGGTTACGTGTGGAGGTGAGGGTGGGGTTGTGTGTATGTTTAGGGGGGTCAACATATTTGATCACCATAACTCCCCCAGTATATTCACATACATCTACAGCTGACCGGTTACTGTCTATTCTGCTGTACAGGAGATGACAGACATTGTGAGTGCCATCTATGATATGATGGGGAAATATACATACCCTGCTCTGAAGATAGACACTCCCAAACAGCACGTGGATGCTTTCTTTCAGGTAGAAAGGAGTTTATTATTAATTAAGATATGTAGACGATCATGTTTCTACACATGTGTGAACTGAGGGATAAAGATGTAAATGTGGTAATAAATACATTAGACTTTATGTCAATCATATTTTTTAAATCTCTATTAATTCTCAGTTGTAGAATGAGCAATTTTCCTTTGCAGAAAATGGACAAAAACAGAGATGGAGTCGTCACTCTTGATGAGTTCATCCTATCCTGTCAAGAGGTATCGACATCATTCCTCCCTGTTTTCTCTTCATTTTCTTTCTTTTGGTTTTTATTATCTCTGGTATGCACTGCCCTCTGGTGGCGAATCTATCTCATGTAACATGACAAATAGCCACTATATTTTCTGTATCTTACTATTTTCAATTGAGGATTCCCCATAACCCCCCATCATATAACTTTTAAGCCCAAGGGAAGTTTCTTAAATTATTCCTCTGAGCAACCTATTAAACTGGACAACATGCAGTGGGTATACAAACTTTACTCATGTCCGGCATTTTTTTTTTATTTGAAATTGAAAACAAGAAAATTAATATAAATCTATTCATTCATTCCTTCATTTATTTTCTAAATAAAGATGGCACCCATCTTAGCCAACTCTGGGCAAGGGCGGGGTACACCCTGGACAGCTCACCTGGCCATCGCAGGGCCAAAGATTACAGGTGGTCTAATAAATTTGTTAAGCTCTGTAGCTAAGGTTTAAGTCAAAGTTAGGCCACTCACTTTCACTCATTTGCTGAACCGCTTAATCCTACAATGGTCACGTTGTGGTTGGAGCCTCTCTCAGCCGACTCTGGGAAAAGATGAGATACACCCTGAACAACTCACAAGCCCATTACAGGGCCAACACACACACTTGCACTTAGGGGTAATTCAGGATAACCTAATGCCCATGCCTTTGTACTGTGGGAGATAACCATAGTGCCTGGAGGAAACCCACTCAAGCAGGAGGGAAACATGCAAACTCCACACAGAAATGCGCCGAGCCCGAGAATTGAACTTGAGGCATTCTTGCTGTGGGGCGAACGTGCTAACCACTGCTCCACCGTGCCGTCCAAGTCAGGCCTCTTAGATTAACCATTCTTTCATATAATGTTGTTTCCTGTGAAAACCTGCTCTTTTATAGCTATCTATTTTTCCATAGATATCATGAGTAATATTGATTCACAACCTCATACAGACCTGAGTCTTATAGAATTGTTGAAATAATGGAGTTTCTTGATTAAATTATAAGCACTGAGATTCTTGAATAATTAACAAATGTATGTGCCCCTTTCTGTTGTCTGCAGGATGACAACATCATGAGATCTTTGCAGCTATTTGAGAACGTGATTTAAAAGAAGTACAGAATTACGGAGAAGACACAGATGGAAAGCAAAGAAAAGAAGACTGAGTTTTTTCACCCAGGATGGTTTATGGCTACTGTGTCCAAGAAGTAGAGTGAGAAGTTACACCATCTTGTGCCCTTCATATAAGCATAGAAATCTGTAGCTTCCTGTAGCCGGACATCAGTGCTAAACTGCTATGTGTATAGCAACACTAGCCTATGTATTATTTCTCAGCTAATTTGTATTTATTTATTTTTTATTTATTGATCTTCATAGCCACATATGCTTAACATATCTCATGCTTGAAAATTTATGTTTATGAATTTGTAAAGCAATGAAAAGTAAGTTAGGTTTATGTTCAAATCATAGCTTTTGATAGGACTTACTGATTTTTCCTGAGAAACATTTTTAACACACACCAAAAACACATTTATTTTTACAAGATTCAGATCTTTTGAGATTAAGCTCATATGCTTTGTTACAGCTGATCAGCTAATAATTTAAAATAGACTCTTATGTACATTTTTATTTATATTCGGAACCTATGATGGTCTCTGATGTTTGTGAATATATTACAAAGCACAGTCTAATGACCTACTTATGAATGTTGCTAGAAATTTAGGAGATGGACAAATAAGTGAAGCTCAACCAAAGGATGACAAAAGTATTAATGCTTGTTAAACAGTTAGAGGAAAGTATTTAAACTTTATTATTAAGTGTTGTTCGATGCTCTTCAACAGAGAACCAGCCTACACAACCAAATGGACAGACTGGATTAAGGCTATTGTGACAAATGTGACAATTTTAAATATCATATAAAGTAGGAATCCTAATGTTTTAATAATTTACAGCATAATAATTGCTGAACAATCTGACAGTAGGACAACAGAGTTTCAATATCTGATACAGTTTCTGTAAATTAATAATTTGCTAATTATTCAAAACTTTTAAGAACACCAAAAAAAAAAAAAAAAAAAGACAAATATAATTACTATAGCTTTAAAGCTTAATACCAAGTATGGTGACATTACCATCAGAGTTTCTTTTTTATGAATTTAATTAAAAACAATGAAGTAAATTATAGGCCTGCTGTAACTGCATATAATCTAAATATTCTCTCTTCATTGTTTGTGACTGTTGTTCAGCTTTTTCCTCTGCACCTAAGCAGGTGTTATTAGCTTGGCACATGTTTTGTCAGCAGTCAGTGTGTTCATGGATGTGTCTCCCTATTCTGTACTGTCTCAAAAGTATCTCTTGTAGTCTTGTGAAAAAGCAGATTGCTTTTCGATGTTTCTGTGCTGCTCCTTGCTTGAAAATGCCGAACCTGGTCTGCCAGTGTTTATCTGTGTGTGTTTGTGCTGCAGTACAGGTGTGTAATTTATGTGTTGGTGCTTGTTTATTTGTCCAGATACCTTTCTTTCCAGATTGGTCTGTTAATCTGCCTGTCTGTCTATTTATCTGTCAGTGTGATGATGTTTGACATTCCCAGCATGAGGGTTCGACAGTATATAAGGTGTCATATGATATTTGACAGATGGAGTTCGCATGAGCGTGTGCTTTTTATACTGTTTACCATCACTCCATTATATTTGTTGGGCTCAGTGTATGTTATTTATTGCAAGAAAGCTGTGAATTACCAACATTGGTACTGTTCAATAAACATATAGCCATATATCCATTAATCCATACACTGTGATATGGGGGGGAGAGAGAGAGAGAGAGAGAGAGAGAGAGAGAGAGAGAGAGAGAGAGAGAGAGAGAGAGAGAGAGAGAGAG
>JAQMYF010000007.1:20031093-20046183 GCA_030014195.1 Neosilurus mollespiculum
TCTCTATCTCTATCTCTCTCTATCTCTCTATCTCTATGTTTATCAGCCCCCCCCCCCCCCTTTCTCTTTCACACACTCACACACACATACACACACTTGTCAAATTTTCCACTTATTTTACTGCAATATTTCCCTGATGCTGTGTCTATTACCTTTGAGACGTGTGTGTGTGTGTGTGTGTGTGTGTGTGTGTGTGTGTATACTCCATGCTCCATATGAATGACGGTCATTTGTCATGTTCAGTGCTTTGGCTGTATAATTGTGAAAGCCCTGCGGCCTGCTCTCTTCACACAACTCAATTTGACCATCACCCTGAAACATTAATTACATACACACACACACACACACACACACACACACACACACACACACACACACACACGTTCATTCCCTCTTTCCCTCATTCTTTCCCTCTTCCTCTCACTCCCTCGCCTTATGTGTCTTACTCTCTGTCTCTCATTTTCATCTCTTTATTCTCCTTCTCTCTGTCCATTGATTGTGGGGGTGGACCAGGGCAGCTGCTCTCACAGTGCTCCTGTCCATATGAGTGTGTGTGTGTTTGTGTGTGTGTGTGTGTGTGTGTGTGTGTGTGTGTGTGTGTGTATGCGTAACTTTGAGTTTGTGGTCCCCAGATGGGGGTGACCCAGGCTTACCCCTCCCGCTGAAGATCCACCTGTCACACACACTCGCACGCATCTCCAAAAACCCACCCACTCACACACATACAAATACAGATAACTATATCATCTCTATTCTATGTGATCTATACAGCAGCAGGTCCATATATTCAAAGAAGTGAAATTACTGTTTAAATTATTAGATCCAATGCATGTGTACATCTTTGTACCATGATTAAATTTCTTACATATCGTTGTGTATGAGCAGAAAAGCGCTACAACCCATTTGTATGAAGAAGTTCCTTAAAATATGTTTTGATCACACACCCAAGTAGCAGAACACATCAGATCTTTTGGAATATGAAATGCTTCAGTAAAACCTATACAATTATTTACAATAACGGTATTTTGTTTTTATATGATTTACTATTTCTTGAATAACCTGCACACTTCTGTGCTGAATCTTAAACACTTTTTGTATTTATTCTTGATTAGTGATTTAAATACACAGTACAAAGATAAATTCATCAAACACTACATAAGTAGTTCTGCAGACTGATGGAAATATTTATTCACTGTATTTCTTTCCAAATACTCAAGACCATCAATATTGAACAGTAAAACACAACATATCACATTTTAGACTCAGAAAATACATTTGGAAAGGCAGAACCATAAATTTCTGTATCCAGCAGAGTAAAAAAAAAAAACAACAAAAAACATACAAACAAACAAAACAAAAAACCCCAAAACCCTAATCTTACACCTAGATGGATTTGGCCACAGGACTTTGTTGATGTTACAGTCTGTATTCTCACTGGCAAGACATGGATACACACAAACACACGGCTCTGTGCAACAAAACAAACTTTTTGATGGGGTTTAGGAAGGGGGAGGAGGGTGGAAGGAATTGGATTGTAAAATGTGTATGTCAGGGGATACCAACATTATCCACAAAGGGCCAGTGTTGGTGCAGAGTTTCATCCCAACCAAAAAGGAGACAAACCTTCCACATTTTTAAATCAGTCACTGCTTACTTTTCGTAAACTCTCAGGTGTGGCTCCTGTTCCCACAGTGGCCCTTTGCAGATAAGTTTGAATACTCCTGACACATGTTAATGAAACCAGTTTTGGATCAGAGGAGATTGGTGCAAAGATATATTGTCCCAGACACCTTTGTATTACATCTGGTCCATGCTGCTGTGATGAATTCTCTCCAAAATGTGAGAATGAGGGAGGTATTGTAAGAACCCTACTTGGCATGGCGATGGAGATCCCCTTCTGTGTGATGGCAGCACAAAGGTTAATGTTACTTGCACATTTCCCTGGTACACTGAGAATAGGCTTGTGGCCAGTGATGTTTCTTCCTCTTCCTCTGCCTTTTGTAATGTTAAACTCAGATGCACCAGTGGGATAGCTCTGAAATACAACAAAAGGCAATATTGTGTAGTTTAATAGGGGCTTCTATTCATTCATTCAATTTCTAAGCCACTTTATCCTAATTAGGGTCACAGAGAGGCTCTTGCCCATCACAGCCGACTCTGGGCGAAGGCGGGGTACACTCTGGAAAGCTCACCAGGCCATCGCAGGGCTAACACACACAACCATTCACAATCACACCTAGGGAACAGCCAATCAACCTACTGTGTATGTTTTTGGACAGTGAGAGGAAACCAGATTACCCAGAGGAAACCCACACAAGCATGGGGAACATGTACTCCACACAGAAACGCTGGAGCCTGGGAACTGAACCCAGAACCTTCTTTCTGTGAGGCAGACATGCTAACCACTGTGCCACTGTGCTGCCCTGTTATAAACAATTGGTGCCTATTTTGCTGACCTTGAACTTGACCTACAATGACCTTTTAATAAACTTGTTTTAGCCTTTGGTCCCAAGTTGCTACATGGAAAAAAAAAAACACATAAAGTGACAGAAGTGAAAACAGTTCCATGCTACACTATCGTGGCTGGTAAAAATTAGCTGGCACAGGCCCCATGGCCAGAGGGAGGAAAAATAGGAAGACATAAACTGGACACAACCCACTGCACAGGGATACACCAGTAGAAAAAGTGTCAAGCTCCAAATTCCTGGGTGTTCACTTCACAGATACGCTCTCTTGATCAAATAACACCAGCTCAACAGTAGTGAAGGCACATCAACACCTTTCCTACTTGAGACAACTGAGAAGAGCTAATCTAGCCCAGAAGCTGCAAGGCAATTTCTAGCATTGAGCCACAGAGAGCCTTCTAAAATACTGCATTACAGTGTGGTACAGGAGCTACACCAAGATCAGAACATGGTAAAGTACATTATCAAAACTGATTAGAACATCATCAGATTACAAAAACGGAAGACACATACAGATCTTACTGCCTGAGGCGCATAGCTATCTAAGTATCATATAGATTCAACATACCCAAGAACCATTGTGTTTGACCTCCTTCCTTCAGGCAGGCACTACAGAGCCATTCATTCTCATATCAGCAGATTTAGAAATAGTTTCTTCCCAAGAGCAATTTCATATACAAACTGATCACCAGAAATGGACACATTCATAACTGTTTATTTGGTTTGAGTATATTTACCTGACAATCTTTGCAATTCATAGGGGGGGATGTGCACTAATTTACCATATATTAAAAAGTATAACTCACAGCTGTTGATGCTTTTAGCTATTGTTTTACTTATTTTTTCCTTCATGGTATATTGTAGGTATGTACCAGAAGGGGCATGGTTCAGCTTTAGATGTGCATGGAAAGGAGGCAGGTCAGGCCAACATTTACATCTACATTTATGGCATTTGGCAGACACCTTTACCCAGAGCGACTTTGAAGTCACCATCAGTGAATATATTCTGTGGTAAGATGATTGAAGTTCCTTCTTTTGTATAATCATCAACAATTCATGTGTTTAATTTGGGTTCTTCCAGAAGAAAGAAGCTAGTGAGCAAAACAGCACAGGGCCGTGTGTTTGTGTGTGAGTGAGCATGTGCTGAACATAATAAAGTTGCTGAAGAGCATGGAAAGCAAAATTAAAAATAAAACACAGATCTGAGTTGTTGCAAGCTTGCTGTTACGATTGACTCTCACATACTGTACCAAAGAATTAAACAAAGTAACGTGAGTTTATTAATTATAAAATAACACAAGCTCCATGAGGAACAAAAACACAACTAAAAGAAAATCAGAAATGAAACCTGCCACGAGGGGTGAACCAAAACAAAACAGAAAGGATTACTGAAACCAGAAAGTGAATACTCCATGGGACATGAGGAAAAACAAAAGCCAAAGTTCCTAGTGGATAAATCCTTTTGGACACAAAGGGGAGATGAGATGGTAGTATATGGATTCCAACCGGCACGGCTCGGACGGGTAAGTTGGGTTGACCTTCTCACTCTCTCGGAACCAGTGATCCACTGCCGGAACGTCGGTGGTCTCTCCATTCCATAGGAACAGGGAAGGCTGGTGACTGGGTATGCACTGGAAGGGGGGTGAGCCATGTGGATGCTTGTCGAAGGGAGTTCTATGCATACTCGGCCCAGGGCAGGAACTGGGCCCAGGTCTGTTGGTGGTAGCAGAAGGTTGAGGAAACGTCCTATCTCCTGAATTTTTTTCTCAGTCTACCCACTGGTTTGGGAATGATAACCCGATGATACACTGACGGTCACACCTAGGAGTTAAAAGAAAGCTTTCCAGAATTGGGAGATAAATTGAGGGCCCCTGTCCAAAACTATGTCTACCAGTAACCTGAAATTGCGGAAGATGTGCTCGAACAGGGCCTGGGCTGTCTCTGAAGCTGTGAGAAGGGACTGAAGGATTAGTTGGCAGGCTTTGGAGACAACAACAACAAGGATACAGGTATTACCTTGTGATAAGGGGAGGTCAGTCATAAAGTCCACCCCCAGGGGTGACCAGGGCCGACAAAGGATGGGCAGAGGGAGGCGCTTTCCAGTCGGGAGGTGTCAAGGCATTTTGGTCCTAGCACACTCCTGGAATTTGGCAATGAATTCTCTGACCATGGTAGACATTCCAGGCCACCAGTACCGCTCCTGAAGGAGTCCGAGGGTCACGTTGGACCCTGGGTGCACAGTGCCTGGAATGGAGTGCACTGCCTGCATCAGGGGGAGTCTTAGGTCCTGGGGAATATATTGGTGACCCGGTGGCGAGTCAGGCGGGGCCAGGTCTGATTCCAAGGTGATCCGAATCTGCTCCTCCAGGTCCCATTGGATGGCGTGGACAAAGACCTTAGGTGGATGTATGGGCTCGGGCCGGTCCTAGGCTTTGTCCAATTCATGGATGCGGGAGAGGGCGTCCGCATTGATGTTCTTGGATCGGGGGCGGTATTTGATAGTGAAATCAAATCTCATGAAGAACAGGGCCCAGCGGGCTTGGCGGGGGCTCAGTCATTTAGCTTTTCTCAGATAACACAGGTTCTTGTGGTCTGTGATCACTGGAAAGGGTAAACAGGCTCCCTCCAGCCAATGCCGCCACTCCTCAAGTGTTAATTTTATGGCCAAGAGCTCACAGTTTCCCACGTCATAGTTCTGCTCTGCCAGGCTGATTTTCTTAGAGTAGAAGGCACAGGGTAGAGTTTGCTGTCTCTTTCCAGGCTCCACAGGTGGAGGCATCAACTTCCATGATGAAGGGCTTGGCAGAGTCTGGGTGCTGTAACACAGGGGCAGTGAGAAACGCCTCCTTGAGGCATAAACACATGTTGTGCAGGTTCAGTCTATACCAGGGTCTTGGGTTTGCCATGAAGGAAACTGGTCTAGGGGGCAGTCAACTTAGTGAAGTTCTAAATAAATCGTCTATAGAAATTGGCAAAACCTAAGAATCTCTGCAATGCTTTTATGGTCTCCAGCTCAGGCCATTCTTTAATAGCCCATATGGAAACAGCTATAAGGAACAACTATATAGGAGAGACAGAAGCAGAACAACTAAGGATGAAGGTAACAGCAGCCCTTTCAAGTGCAAAAATGCCTCCATCCAACTTAGCACACCAAGAAAGGAAGGCAGTGTCATCACTCAGCAGAGACCAAAACATCACTATTCTGCCAGCAGACAAGGGAAGATGCACTGTGGTTCTCAACACAGCAGACTACCATAACAAGATAACAGCATTATTAAGTGACAGCACCACCTACGAGGCTCTGAAGAGAGACCCAACAAACAACTACAAGAAGAAAATCACTAAACACCTACAGAAAATGGAAAAGACAAAAGTAATCGACCGTCCATTCTACTACAGATTGTATCCTGGAGAGGCCACACCATGCATATATGAACCCCAAAATACACAAAGAAGGAGCACCACTGAGACCCATCATCAGCAGCATTAACTCAGTCACCTACAACATCACCAAACACCTCACTACCATCTTGACGCCACTAGTAGGAAACATGCCACACCACATCCAGAACTCCACAGATTTCGCTAAGCAAGTTCAGCATCTTAAGCTGGCTCCCGGAGAGACTATTCTCTCATTTGATGTCACCTCACTGTTCACCTGCATTCCGACAGGGGAAGCAATGGAGACTGTCAGAAAGAGACTGGAACAAGACGGATCCTTGAACAACAGGACCAATTTCACTCCAGACCAGATCTGTGACCTGCTGGACCTCTGCCTTTCCACCACATACTTTAAATATAAAGATGGTTTCTACAAACAAAAACACAAATGTGCCATGTGTTCTCCAGTATCACTCATTGTTGCGAACCTTTACATGGAGTAAGTGGAGAGCAGAGCCCTCAGTTCCTACAAGGGAACAACACAGAGTCACTGGTTTAGATACATGGATGACACATGGCTGAAAATCCAAACCCAGGAAGTGGAGGACTTTACCGAGCACATTAACTCAGTGGACGGCAACGTTAAGTTCACCAGAGAAGACGCACACAACAACAAGGTACCTTTTTTGGACTGTGCTGTACACATGGAGGAGAATGGAAGTCTACAGGAAACCAACACACACTGACCAGTACCTGCTTTTTGATTCACACCACCCACTGGAACACAAACTGTCTGTCATGAGAACCCTGCAGCACTGGGCTGAAACTATTCCCACCAAGAAGAAGGAAAAAGAAATGGAACAAAAAGACACCAAGAAAGCTCTGCAAACCTGCAGATATCCAAACTGGGTTTTTGTCAAATCAGCAAAGAAATCCAGAAGTAACAACACTGCATCCTACAGAGAGGAGAAGAAGAGCAGGGGCAAAAATGTTGTCATTCCATGTGTGGCAGGAGTGTCTGAGAAACTTCGAAGGATTTTCTCTAAACATGACATTCCAGTAAATTTCTAACCTAACACCACCCTCAGACAAAGATTGGTTCACCCAAGGACAAAACTTCCAAAGAGAAGCTGAACGGCATTGTGTATGCAGTCCAGTGCAGCGAGGAGTGCTCAGACCTGTACTTAGGAGAAACTAAACAACAACTGTACAAACGGATGGCGCAACACAGGAGAGCCACCTCTTCAGGTCAACACTCAGTGGTCCACCTACATCTCAAGGACAAGGGACACTCATTTGAGGACAGCAATGTACAGATTCTGGACAGGGAAGAGAGATGGTTTAAATGAGAAGTAAAAGAAGCCATCTATGTGAAGAAGGAAAGACCAACATTAAACCTAGGAGGCTGTTTAAGGTTTCACCTTTCAAGCACTTACAAGGCAGCTCTGAATCTCCCTTCCAAGAGGTTTCACTCCACTTCACATCTTTATTCAGGTGACCAAACGACGCCATATGCAGACCAGGTAAACAACCCTAGTGGACAAAGGACCCTAACGAGTGATGGAATGGATGGGAGGGACAGTGATTTGCATTTGACTTAAGAGTTTTCCCTCAGCCTATATAAGGCTGGAACTTTCCACCAGAATTTCTAACTGACGAAGCTTTTTGGATTAAAAGTGAAACGTCTCCAAAAACCACAAAAAGAAGTCCAGTTGCCTCCACTCAAGCTTTTTATGATTATCATGACCTGGTGATTGAGAATCTACACCAACGTAATAGCCCTTACCTTACCCTCCTTCATCCGGACACCCTGGGGGTTCACCATGTAGCCCAGGGAGGATACTGTTGACTGATGGAATAAGCTTCTAGCTTCTTCTTTTTCAGCTTTAAGGAAGAGTTGATATCAGCAGAGGCGACGGAGTACCAGGGTCACATGGTGCACATGGGTTGGAAGGTCTGGGGAATAAATACGGATGTCATCTATGTACACTCTTACAAAGGGATCCAACATATCTCTCAAAATTTTGTTCATGAAACTTTGAAACACTGAGGGAGTGTTAACAAGCCTGTACGGCATTACGGGGTACTCATAGTGGCCAGTGGGCGTAAAAAAAGTTGTCTCCCACTCGTTTCCTTCCTGAATTTGCACCACGTTGTAGGTGCTATGGAGATCCAGGTTCGTAAATATGGCGGCCCCACTTAGTTGTTCCAAGGCTGTGGGCACAAGAGGTAGTGGATAACGGAATTTTACGGTATTGCTGTTGAGGGTATGGTAATCGATACATGAGTGGAGACCTCCATCCTTCTTTGTTACTAAAAAGAAGCTGGAGGAAGCAGGGGAAGTTGATGGGCGAATATAGCCCTGGTGCAGAGTCTCTTCCACACACTCCTCCATGGCCTTCTGCTCGGTCAGAGATAGTGGGTATATTCTGCCCTTAGGCACTGAAGCTCCTGGGACCAACTCTATAGCACAATCCCATGGCCAATGAGGTGGCAATCCTGGGTGTCCAGTACTCTGGTGGGATATGCATGGCTGTTTGAGCCACAGGACTCTCGATGGAGGTGGTGCCTAGGTCATCATGCTCATCATTGGTATGCTGGGGCATCTTGGGAAAACAGCGAGGAAAGCAGGTATCTTCCCAGCCCATAATATGGAGGGAGCGTGTCGTGTAAGCCAGGGTCGACCCAGGATGACATCAGCCATAGAATGTTCCAAGACTAGGAATGATAACTCCTCCTGATGTTGACACCCTATGTCTAGGTGGACTGGTTTAGTCTCGGGTTGGTGTGTTCTTGAAGTGAGTGTCTCTCCAATTATGGAGCAAACAGTAAAGGGGTTCAGGCAGTGGTGTAGCTGGAGCTGGAGCCATCTGCAGAGGTCCTGGGAGAGGAAGCCCACTGATCCAAAGTCAAGTAGGGCCTTTACTGTGATGGAACAAGAAGCGGTAGTAAGGGAGACCACAGTAGATGATGGCTGTGAATTTGTGACCCCAATACTGGTTCAACTCACCATGGGATGCAGAGGACAAGTAGGGCAGGCTGCGATGACATGTACTGGGTGGTCGCAGTACAGACACAGTCCCTCAGTTCTCCAACGGAGTTGTTCCGCAGGGGTTAGTCGAACTGCACCTAGTTGCATAGGCTCAGGGGTGTCAAGCGGGGTCGTGTAGGAGGCTTGCCACTGCAGCTCAGCTAAGCATCCTCTCCGCCGATGTGCAATACGGATGGCTAGCTGAATACTTTTTTCCAGTCCCAGGGTGTCACCGTAAGGAGAGAGCTGCAGTCGAGGGATGGCTCCATGCCCTGGCAGAAACGAGTGACCAAGGCCGCTTTATTCCACCCGCTCTGTTGCAGACAATAGAGCTTCTCCCAGTTGGTGGAGTCCCCGTCCCCGTTTTACCTTTATTTAATTTTTCATATTCCATATAATCCTTCTCTCTCTCTCTTTCAGTGCTAATTGTCCCATTCTTGTGTTGTCTTTTTAGTACTGTTGTTGCACTGTACTGTCTTGCACTGTTTGCACAAAGGTGCACACTTTGCACTTTATGTGACTATGGAAAGGGGGGGGGGGGCTAGCTTTGTGTTTAATAGTATGTTTTTTGATTTGATAATTGTATGTTTATGTAGCACCTGGTCCTGGAGAAACGTTGTTTCGTTTCACTATATGCTACGTCAGCTATATGTGGTTGAAATGACAATAAAGCTTCTTGAGGAAGGCATCACAGTTTTCAGTGTCACAAGTATAGTGAGCTCGGTTGACTATTGGCCCCATTGAGCCTCCTACTGGGACAGCGTGCAGCGGCATCTTGGAGGGAGACTCGGAAGGTGGTAGGGAGCATCTTCCTCAACGAGCGCTTGGAACGCGTCTGGAGGGCAAGGAGGCATGGGCTTCATGATTCAGTTAGGTCAAGCCTTCTGTTACAATTGACTTTCAGAGACCAAGGACTTAAACAAAATAACATGACTTTATTAATTACAAAATAACACAAGCTCTGTGAGCCACAAAAGCACAACTAAAAGAGAATCAGAAATGAAACCTTCCACAAGGGGTGAACCAAAACAGAATAGAAAGGATAACTGAAATCAGGAAGTGGATACTCCACGGGACATGAGAGAGAACAAAAGCCAAAGCTCCTTGTGGATAAATCCTTATGGACATGAAGGGGAGATGAGATGGTAGTAGATGGCTTCCAACCAGCACAGCTCAGACTGGTAGGTTGGATTGAGTCAACCACTAGTGGAAGTAGCAGTTTACAACATAGCTTCAACAAGGCTCAACACTGATTGGAGTTTGGCAGAGGTATATATAGGGGAACTGGTGAGTGTGGGAAACAAGGTGCAGGTGCTAGTCATTAGAACTCGGGAGAATGGGAACAATTAGTGTGGGAGTCGGGGAGCAAGTCCGGTGTGGGCGTGACACTTGCCTCCTGTTTTTTCATTTCACCTGAACTACAAGAGGGTTACAAGTTTATTATGGAAGTTTGTGTACTAAATATTTTATTGATTCTATACTGCATATATTTGCGCTGACCTTGGATGTTACAAATAAATACGTTTAAATAAAATATGATATGACATATTGATATTTAATGGATAGTTAATGAATATCCTTTAACTCAATGTACTGAAAATAATCAATGACAGGGTGGTGTGAAATGGCCTGATACTAAGGGAATTAGTTTTAGTTTATTCATTCATTTATTTTCTAAGCCACTTAAACCTAATTAGAGTTGCGGAAAGGCTGGCACCCATCTCAGCTGACTCTGGGTGAAGGTGGGGTACACCTGGAACAGCTCACCAGACCATCACAGGGCCAACACACACATACAACCATTCACACTCACACCTAGATGTTAGTACTCCTGCTAGTTAGTTTAGTGTTCTAGTATTAGGTGCTTTTGTTTGTCCCCTTTGGCTTTCCACAGACTCATTATTGCGCTCACCTGGGTCTTGTTGCCTGCCTCACTTGTCTGTCTATATAAGTGTTTGTATATCTCTGCCTAGTAGTTTTTGACCTTGCCTGTTCCTTGACCATTCTTGCAAGCTTTTTGTGATTTTTGGATACATTTGCCTCATACTCTGTTTTTTACTCCTTGGCGATCTCTGACCATTGTCTGTTTTTTGTTTGAGGAAACCCGCGCAAGCAGGGGGGACAACATGCAAACTCCACACAGAAACGCTCCCCGAGCCAGAGAATTGAACCCGAGGCCTTCTTGCTGTAGGAGGCAAACGTGTTAACCACTGTGCCACCATGCCGCATAGTTTTAGTTTAGTTAATTTATATTTATTTAGTTCATCTACATTTCAAAACATAATAATATAATAAGAAAATAATCAATCTTATATAAAACCCCCTCCCCATATTACTGTACAACAATCAGCACATGGGAAAATATAAATCAGTTACTTCTCTGACCTCATAAATAAATCATAAACCATTCATTTCAAATACATACACAGATGTACTCATTAGTATCTTCAGTGTCTTCACACTAAGCTTATTTTTTTACAATACTGGATGATTAATTTCTTTTTATAAAGGTTTTTTCTTTGAGCTAATTCAATATATATTACACATTTTAATAATATTGGAGCAACTGTTTCAAAGTTTCACTCTAATAACTAGCACAGCGATGGGGCAGTGGTTAAGGCTCTGGAATACTGATCAAAAGGCTGGGCATTCAAGCTCTAGTCCAACAATCAACCACTGTTGGGCCCCTGGGCAAGGCCATTAGCTCTTATGTGCTCACTTGCCTAAATGAGATAAAATGTACGCCACTCTGGATAACAGCCTCTACCAAATGCTGTAAATGTTATAAATAATGGCACTAAACTTTGTTCTTACCCTGGGTTTTCCAAAAACATAATTTCCTCTTAGTTCAAATTAATTGTGCTATATTTTTAACAGCTTCAGGATACTAAACAATAATTGTATATTATTTGCTTTGTACATGATATGAATTATAACCTACTAAATCTTTAAATTTCCTTATGTTTAACTGAAAAAATAATGCATTTTTTGATTCATGATTTATTTTGTTATCAATTGTATGGCTTTATTTTGTATTAAAGAACTGAGTTAGTGTTTGCTTTATATGTATTATTCCAAACCTCTAAACAATAAATCATATAATGATGTATTAGTGAGTAATATAATATGTGATTTTTGACATATAGGAAATCTTTAGCGTTATACAAAACTGTGATAGATTTTGACATTTTAGCTATAATTTATATACAGTTTCTAATTTAATTTGCTGTGGAAAATATAACATAAAAAATTAGTTTTAAGAACACTGTCTATTTTGACTATAATTAAAATTAATTCTTCAGGTGTTATTTGATGAGCAATTTCCAAATTTTATAAATTTAGAAGTTACTGTTGCCACACCAAAAATTTATTATTTTTCGACAAATACAAGTGTTATATATATAAGTGTTTTAGCCATATTTTATTTCAGAAATTCTATTACGTATGTAATTAATGTATTTAATGTTGTAGAATGTTTATTCATGTTAGTTGCTGTAATACGATACATAATTTTCGTCTCTCTTAAAGTTGGCAAGACATCACCATATCCAAAAGACAGGGTTTTGTGGCACACTGACATAAAAATTATTGTGTGAAATGTTACTATGGAAACAATAACATTTGATAAAGCATATTGATAAGCAATAAACCTGTGGTTTGTAATGCAGCTAGTAATATAAACTATGAAGCTGTTATAGAAAGTTATTTAATACTTTCAGACCAATCAGAAGCATTTAAGCATTCAACAGTGCTGACATATACTATATCTATGTAATGGTATTATGTACATTTTTCCTTCCACCAAATTCCCTTAACTGGTGAACACAAGTGTTAAAGTAATTTTTTTCAGTGTCACTAGACACATGCACACTGGTGCGTGTTCAGGGTTGAACAGCAGTGTTTTTATTACACTAATGAAAATTCAATTCAACAAAAGGTGCAAGGCCATTAGGTGATCACTGCGTGTGTGTGTGTTAAGGTGTGATTGTTATTCTATTAGACAATGTGTCATATGCTTTTGGGGGTGTTTCCTGCCCCCTTCCTCTGGTGATAATTGATTCCCACTGCGCTCTGCTGATTGGTGTGAGGCCCCCTATGGGCCGAGAGAGGACTTAACAGCTGCCCATCTCTCACTCTCTCAACATGAAAATGAATAAAGAAAAATGGTGAATTTTGGAAAAAATTTCACATGTACTCAGGACCAAAGACTGTACTGGAAGGTCTAACTTTATACACACACACACACACACACACACACACACACACACACACACACACACACACCAATGTACATTCATATTATAAGAATGAACAGGAATGAATTCGAGGAGGACATATAACATACAAACACACAGTCCACTGTTACTCATGCAGAGAGGTGCAAGATGGCAGGGACAAATGTAGAGCAGATTGTCCTTCACAGAGGAAACCCAAGAGTGTGAGGGTTAGGGGAACGTGTTTGTTAACGATAACTGTGCAGCATGTGCTGCTATCTTAGAGCGAATGCTTCTGTACACTTGATGAGGTGACAGCAGCTTAAAGCTTTGTCTTAAATAAAGCACTTAATATACAGTATGTACTATTCAACACAAAGTTTGAGTATACCGTCAAGTGTATTCACAGAAAGAAATGTGAACATAGGACATTAAAAAGAGCCTGCTGATGGATTATAGTTGATAAACAAACAAAACAAATGCCAAATTGATCCATCACGCACAATGGGGTAAAAACAACAACAACAGAGGGTAAGTATTAGACAGCAAGACTAACTTATGTCACCAGTAGAGTGGCTGTGCTGGCATCACATCAAACCTAATTGTTATTAGCTGTGCATTTAAGTAAAAATAAAGTAATAAAAAAGACCAGTTAACAAAAAAAAAAACCCTAATATATATTATATATTAATCCTAATTAGGGTTGTGGGGACGCTGGCTCCTATCTCATCCCACCCTGGGCAAGGGCAGAGACACGCTGATGGCAACCCAGTGGCCTTCTCTTTACGAACAACAGCAATTGTTCTTTTACATGCCTCTCACCACAGTGAGAGACATGGCTGGCCTTTGACCCAGTTTGCTGCACTGCAGGGACAGCAGTGACAACTTGGAGATAGTGGGGCTTGAACCCCACTATGCAGTGAGCCAGCACCCTACCACTAGGCCACCACTGCCCCTTCTAGGAATTTTATAGAGTTAAATCTGATGAAGTTTATATTATGGTTCTATAATGAGATCTAGCCCCATAGTTGGCAAGAGGGTTTCTGTGTGTGTTTTCCCTGTGGTTGCTTAGACTTCCTCCAGATACTCCAGTTTCTTTCCTCAGTATGGAGACATTCAGATTAGGCAAAATGGCTGTTCTAGGTTTGGTAAGGTGCTTGCATCCTTCTCAGGTAAAAAAATTGCTCATTTCATGCCTATGCCAGTGCATCTTGGGCATGAAATGGGATGATGATAACAACAAAAATAACAACACTACTACTACTACTACTACTTCTATTACTACTTCTACTACTATTACTACTAATAATAATAATGATTATTAATAATAATAATAACAACAACAACAACAACACATATTACTACCCAGACAGAATGAGAATATAATTTTAACTTTTTTCTTAAATATGACCAATAATTTCTGATTCAAATAGGAAACAGTATTATTATTATTATTATTATTATTATTATTAATAATATTATTATTATTATTATTAGTAGTAGTAGAAGTAGTAGTAGTAGTAGTAGTAGTATTAGTATTATAATGTTGAATTTGAATCATTATGTAATGATGACTGAATTGTACAGATGAATTTAAATATTTGCTTTCTCTGCTGTAAAATGTTGAAGTTAAAATATGCTAACTGGGATTTATTGACCGTGTAGTGATAATATTACCATTTAAGGTCAAACTATTCTACCTGATCTGCTCTTGGGTACCCCTGTGCTTGTGATACTTATTGATGAATCTCTGAACTAATAATTCCTAATTACAAATTAATTGAGCATCAGCTGTAATGCAATCCTCCTTAACTAATTAACACAACATGTTTCTGATGAGTGTGGGTGGGAGGTGCTGTGCTGTGCTGTGCTGTTCATTTACAGAAGGAAGATATGACAGACACAGGAGTAAAAGAGTGTAATGTGTGTGTGTGTGTGTGTGTGTGTGTGTGTGTGTGTGTGTGTGTGTGTGTGTGTGTGTGTGTCTGTGTGTGTGTGT
>JAQMYF010000007.1:20055926-20070622 GCA_030014195.1 Neosilurus mollespiculum
TCTTTTACCACAGTTTATATAATATACCTGTATATAAACTGTGGTAAAAGAATGTTCTTAATAAATCCCCTGATGAGTGGGCAACCACAAAACAGCCTTGTTGGTATGAAATTGTAGTACTATTATTTTTCCCACATACAATATATATTGTATGTGGGAAAAATAATAGTGGTGTAGTAATTAGCACGTCCGCCTCATAACAAGAAGGTCCCGGGTTTGATTCCTGTATCTTCTGGATAATATTAGATAAGTGTTTAATTGTCTTTTTTAAACTATCTTGGATTTCCATTAATTTCTAATTATTTATTGGTACTATTGCTAAGTGCTGACATTGGATACTTCCATAAATGGTAAACAAGAACAGTCAGAGAGCGCATACCTCCACCAAGCAGTTTTATTTTTTTTGTTTTTTTTTAAACGCAGCCCCCTCTGCTGGGACTGCTGTAGTACCACACCTCAAAAAAAATAAATTCCTGCATTCAGAATTTGATCCAGATCATCTCCAAAAATCTCCAAAAAGTGTTGGAAGCCCTGCCTCCAGTAGAAATCTCATGAAAATCCGTGCATAACTTTTTGCATAATCCTGGTAACACACACACACACACACACACACACACACACACACACACACACACACACACACACACACACACACATACACACACTGAGGGAAAGACATCAACTCTTTGGTGGAAATAATAAAGGAAGGAAGGTAGTAAAGTTTATTTACAAAATCCCGGAACAGCAAATAAATTAATAAATAAATAAAAGTAATTTAAAAAAGAACGTAACAGGCAAAAAATTCTAGAATGTACAAGATGTCCAAAAAATATGCAGACTGAATATGTAACCATCACCCAAACGCCTGCCATACTGTCTTTTCCACAGTGAGTCCACAGGAACAGACCTTCGAGGTGCAGACAGAACGTTCCACAGTTTACGACTCGCTGCGGATCTTCAGGCAAACATGTGGGACAGAAAACAAACATCTCCCGAGTTTAAAAAAAAAGTAAAATCCCTGTGAATGAGTTGTTACTATAAAAGCGATGATCTGTTATCCATTCATTCATTTTCCAAACTGTTCAGGGTTGCAGGGAGGCTGGAGGCTATCACAGCCGACTTTGGGTGAAGGCAGGGGTACATCCTGAACAGCTGTCCATCATAGGGCAACACTCACAATCTTTCATAATCACACTCACACCTAGGGGCAATATTGAGCAACCAGTTAGCCTAATGTGCATGTCTTTGGACTGTGAGAGGAAACCAGAGTCCCAGGAGGAAACCCACATAAGCATATAGAAAGAATGCAAACTCCACACAAAAATGCCCACGCCAATCCCAGGACTCGAACCCAGGACCTTCTTGCTGTGAGACGGACATGCTAACTGCTAGGCCTCCGCACTGGCCCGATGATGCATAATCCTGCAGATAGATTTTTATTTAATAGAACATCATCATGTGATACTTCTTTGTGTATTTCACTTCACAATACATTGTTGTTAATACCGGATCTATAAATAGATGAGAACACGACCATGTGTGATGTTATAGACGGTATTCACACTCACTGACAGGCTGTGACGTTACTGATGTGATTTTCTGATATCTCAAGCGAACAGTGTGTGTTTTTATCCCCTTAGAGACGTTCTCTCCACTCGTCCTGTCTCTGTGAGTAAACACCTGTCACAGCCAGACCTCTATGTAACGCCCGGTGGCCAGAAAGTCCTCGAATACTCCTTGTGAATTCACATGAAGCGTTTGTCAGGACAGACACCAAGTCCTGAAATGACCTCTTGAGAAAACAAAGTGGCTTTAAGCACTTCTTCATTCCCGTGTCTGGAGTTTCACACCCAGAATAAAAAGTCAGGAATGAGACACCTGGTGACGAGCTGCTGGTGGAGGAGAAAATTAACCCATGATGCACTGCTGTGATGAACACCTGATCCTACACTGAAGTTGATTGCTTTCCTTTAACAGCGCATCACCAAGTGTTTTATTTCTCTCTCCATGACTACAGTTTCTCCATCACACTTTTTCATCCATTCCTGTCCCTGTGAATGAGCTGTTGCTATAGAAACAATATTGTATAAAAGTCCAGCTCGTTAATATAAACCTGCACTTCTGACGGAGCTGCTGCTCTAGAAAATGAAGAGTCAGCAGTGCAGTGGTGTAATTATATCAGTACTTCTGGCACCTCAGTAGACGTCAGGTTCTCTGACGTCAGGTACTCAGATGTTTGCTTTATGGGTGGTGAAGCGGTTATCACGTCCGCCTCACATCAAGAAGGTCCTGGGTTTGAGTCCCAAGCTTGGCAAGGGTGTTTTGGTTCATGATTGTGATGAAGGAGCACTGTAACTTTATAGCTGCCGTAAACTTAAAAGAAACCTGAAGCCCGTTTGTTTACACAACTGTAAGTACAGATGGGGAAAAATGTAATGTGATGTTGTATTATTGAGGAGGTGATCAATCTAGAAGTGAGAAAGAAACACAACGGATGCAAATTGGGGTTTGTTGCTTTTTTTTTTTTTTGTGAATTTAGAAATTTGCGTCAAGATGTTTTGTGAATATTTTGCAGCTTAGCGATTAGTTCACGAACCAGGCGACCGAAATGCGATATGCGAAATGCGACAAGTTTGAGAATGAAAAGTGACAGCCGCGAATTGCCATTCATGTCAGTGGCATTTCTATTGCACCTCTAGTGTGATCACCCCATAATTTAAAATAGAAACAAGGGCATTAAGAGAGACTTCCACCAAGCTCAGCAATCACCCACATCAACCCAAAAAAAAAAAAAAAAAATCCTATCTCAAAATATAAAAAAATCCTTTAAAAAATTCCTGGATCCAGAATTTATTCCGGATCATCTTCAAATTTAATGGACTCTTCCTGGTCCAAAGCCCTGCCTCTGGTAGAAACTTTATGAAAATTCATGTGAAACTTTTTGTGTAATCCGGCTAACAATAACATTTATACTGCGGGTAAAATGTAACGTCCTTGGAGGAGGTAACCACCTTCAAATGGGCCAAATTTTAGATGTAAATTTGAGCTAGCCACAATAATTCGCTTTTATTTCACTTCATATTAAGGGCTGAATTTTCTTCCTGTATGTATGTATGTAGGTAGGTAGGTATTAACTTACTTACTTACTTACTTACTTACTTACTTATTTACTTACTTACTTATTTATTATTATTATTATTATTATTGTTTATTTTTTATTTTATTAAGCTACATATGTAAAGGCTGTGTACCGATCTGGGGAATTTTATTTCTTTTTCCCCTTAAAGACATGAATATTTTAGTGTTTACATCAAAGCGACATCAAAAGTCAAAAAAGTATAAAATAAAATAAAATAAAATAAACCTCCTGCATGCTTTAGGCTTCATTTAAAGCCACATGACGGTGAGGAACCACATCACTGCCTCTGCAGCACATCTTTCATCTCTTCACTTGGCCATTTAGAGGTGAAATCATTTACCTATGCACCACTACAATATGGTGGTGCTGGAGATAGAAATATGGAGGTATACTTTCCCTGATGCTTCATAACATGCTTAATTACAGCACTTCAGCCCAATCCTTATTGGCCTCCGTCTCCATCTCTCTATTCTCCAGGATTTATTCTTTTCTGAGACTCAGATGGAATTTAATTCACACTGGGATCAGGCATTTTTAATCCTCTGATTTAATTCAATTCTTTTGAAAGCAACATTTGTAACATTAGTACCAGGTCGTAACAGCATAATTTATACTTATTTATTTATAAAAGCCACTTTTACTGTTGTTTCCGCTGCAGCCGTAGAGCGAAAATCTAATAAATGTCTGTGTTTGCGGATTAATGAAACATAGAGCATAAATTAATATTACCATATATTACAGATGGGTAAAAACTGGAAGAAAGACAGTGTCTGGGGTTGCCAGGTCTGCATAAGTGCAATAAAATAAAGAAAGTCCAACTTCAAACATCTGCACCTCTAAAAAAAAGTTTGAATTAAGGCATTTTTGGTTCTGATTTTCTTTAGTCTTGAACCAGCATATTTCCTCCATTGTCTGATTGCCCGACTTGTTGCCTGTTTTTTAGGTACACTTTTTGATTTTTGATGTTTATTTTGTCTGATCTAAATTGATTAATTCTCCAAAAAGGAATGACAATAAATAAAAATGCAAGTTTTATAATAATTTAAAGATTATAAAACTACTTTAAAGAATTTTAAAATAAATAAATGTAAATAAAACTAAAATAAACATGAAAATTATAACTATTTGATATACAGTTTTTATTATTATTATTTATTTTTTTAATTATTATTATTATTATTATAACCACCTGTGATATCTGTAACTAATAGACAATTAAATTAATTCACAAATAAACTCTTAATTTAAGGGTCCACATTCCCGATAGGTATTATTACAGATTTTTGTACTTCAGAAAGTATTGGCACCCTTCCACCAGATGCGTGCAGTTGACTAAGCTGCCTATTTGCCTAATTTCAGTTGTTTGGGTTTTTATACACTTTTTCTTTTATTCAGGAACGGGCAGTAATAAAACAAAACAATCCAAAATAGCAAATGATAAATTTTAAAAACTATAAACAGTGAAAAGCATTACAAGCAACCCTGTGTGAAACTCAACAGTAAATCATCATCTTCATCATCATTTTCTAAGGTGCTGAATCCTAATTAGGGTCACGGGGAGGCTGGCACCCATCTCAGCTGACTCCGGGTGAAGGTGGGGTACACCCTGAACAGCTCACCAGCCTATCGCAGGGCAAACACACAGAACCATTTACACTCACACTCACACCTAGGAGCAGTTAGCCTACTGTTCATGTTTTTGGACTGTGGGAGGAAACTGGAGAATCTAGAGAAAACTCATGCAAGCACAGGGAGACCATGAAACTCCACACAGAAACGCCCCGAGCCCCGGGAATCGAACCCATGGCTTCTTGCTGTGAGGTGGATGTGCTAACCACTTACTCAACAGTAAATCAATGTGAAATTATTCAGTCCTGGATGCACATAAATTACATAAGCCCCGCCTCCACCACTGATTTCACACTCCTCCTCCAACATTATATTCTAAACAGCTTTTCTCACCGCCTTTAGTCACTGTTTAATTCCAGCAGTGCTTTTCATTCTTACCCAAAATGCCTGCACATTTAAATTCCAGCAAGTCCAGAGCCAGCTCTGATTCCACTTGATTCATGAACTCACCCCACTCCTTTAACAGCTCTTTACTGAGCTGGAACAAAAAAACCTGAATTCATTTCTCATTGTAATTAGCTTCTTTCCATACACCTTCAATGCCACAACTTTAATTCTCGTTGACCTTTCCTGTTGCCATTGACTAATTCACCTCAGGGACACGACCCCTGCCACAGTTTAGTTATAAAATGACAGAACACCCTTTTAGGTTCCAGATATATAGCAGTAATTAGCTCTGCGATAAAACACACTAGCAATACGGCTTTGAGCTTCAGATATCTTCAGAACAGTGACACATAGTGTGAGTAATAATGATATAGGTAACAAAAGTGAAACCTAAAGCTCGAAAATACATTGTGTCATACCAATTAAAAAGAATTCAGTGCAGTGTTGTTTGATAGTTTTTAACCCCTTTAGATTTGTCAATGTTTCTATATAATTATCACCAAAAAAAATTCTCAAAAATGCAAAAATCCCAATTATACAAATGAGCCAAAATATAACACTTAATTTAAAGGTAAAATTAAAGTTATGTCTTTTCAATCATGTGGCACAGTCACATGTCTGCCTCACAGCAAGAAGGTTTCGAATTGGAGCCAAGGGCTTGGTGGGGGTGTTTCTGTGTGGATTGTTCTCCCCATGCTTAGGTGGGTTTCCTCTGGGTACTCTGGTTTTATTCTGGTTTAAATAAAATGTATTATGCTTGGAGAAGGAAAACACTGCATTCCAGCATAAGAATCTCATTCCAGCTGTGAAACATGGTGGTGGTAGTTGCATAGTTTTAGCCTGTTTTGCTGTATCTGAGCCGGGACCATTTGCCATCATTGATGATAATGCATGAACTCAAAATTATTCCAGTAAATTCTAAACGAAAATTTCAGGACATATTTGTCCTGTGTAATATTTTTGTCTCTCTTGTTTAATCTTGCTCTCTTTATATACTTTCAGGACTTCTGAAAATCTGATGTGTTGCTTATGTATATACAGGAATATAAAAAAAAAATCTGAATGGTTCACAAACTTTCAAGCACCACTGTATGTGAGAAACAAAGAACTACATGAAAACGTCATGGATTTATTTTTGTGATTTCCATATGCTTCTCATTCTGAACCAATTTACTCTTAGTTAAGGATGACAGTTTGGGCCTTAACAAAGATGCTTCACCTTGTATTCCATCAACTACAAATTTCATTTTTTCATTTTTTTAATTTTTAAGTGGTACTGTAAAATCAGAAAAAAAAGAAGAATCTGTGTTTGTGGAGAGCAAGTTAATAATCACAAAGCGGGGATCGGGGAGGCTGGAATCTATTGAAACTAACTCAGGGTGAAGACAGGGTACATGCTGAACAGCTCACCTATCCATCACAGGGTCAACACACGCACCCCTCTTTAGCCTGTGACCTAGCTGCCTAGTTTGCCTAAGGGTAGCACCGGCCCTGTTCACAATCACACCTAAGTGCAATTTGAAAGAGCCACCAATCCTAATGTGCATGTCTTTGCACTGTGGGGAACAAAAACAGAGAACTGGAAGGAAACCAATGCAAGTGTAGGGAAAACAAGTCTGGGACTTGAACAAAGGACTTTCTGCTGTGAGGTGGACGTGCAAACCATTACTCCAGTATGCCACCCTACTTATTATTTAGTAAAAGATTAAGTAAAGGAGTGTGAGTAAGTTACAGACTGTGTAAATGTCATTATTATGGCTTTATGATGATGAATAGGTTGCCATGGTAACCTTAACTTCATCACCAACCAACAATGTGTGAAACTCCACCCACTCTTTTCACTAAATCACTGACTTCACCTAGAGAAGAGCCAGAATCTATAAACCTGGCTACCTGTGCTAACATACAGATAATCATTTCATTCAGAAGGAATATTATCATCTTTATTCTCTCTCTCTCTCTCTCTCTCTCTCTCTCTCTCTTTCTCTTATCTCAGCTGCAGAACCGATGCACAGTGACGCAGTCTAAATTTCCCTGGAAATCAGAGTATCAGACACCACCAAATGTGAATGCATCTTCAGTATAATGTAAAATGTGAAGGAACCTTAACAAATGACATCCTTTACCTCCCTCAGTGTATTCTTAGTAGTTTACATGCAATTAATGTATCCCGCAGTGCTGTTCTTTCTGAATTCTGGATTCTCATTGGTCAGAGGATGCAGATTAATGTTTTTAAAACCGCTTTAATGATAGCACAGCTTTGTCCTTGTTTTAATAAGGTATCATTGCTATAGTAATGGTTAATTCACAGGTATCTTTATGTTTAAAACACTTTTGTTGTAAAGGAGATGATTATGTAATTTTTATGCAAGGAGTCTCCAGTGTCAGGGCTTTGTAGCAATCAGAGTGAAAGTCAAACATTTTTTTGCACAGAGGAAGTTTATTTGCTTTGTTTGTTTGTTTTATTCTAACAAGCTGCAAATTTTGTCTTATTACCAGAAAACTTTTTTTTTTTTTTTTTTTTTTTTATTAATTATTTTTAGAAATAGATTTTAACATGCTGGTATTTTAATAGGGACTCTTCATAAATTCTTTCTGATTCTGGAACATTAAACTATAGCTTATTCTGAAAAAAAACTGTAAGTAAGCAAGCAAATAACTTTGATTTAATTTTAAATGATTAATTGTATAAGAATGTTTTATTTTTTTATTTTTTTTGAATGATGCACTAATGAAAGAATGTCCTGGAATTTTTTTTTATTATTTATTTATTTTTTTATGAAATGATTTTTCTCTTGTAGTCTTACTGAAAAGAATACACAGAGCATCTCGGTGATTCATGGCTCATCATTCTTTAATTGCATGTTCTTGATTATTTTTATGATGACTTTCGGAGTGAAGTGCGCTTCCTGAAGTCCCAGCTATGTTGGAGATGTTCCCGTCTCCACTGTGTGCTGTAATGCAGTGATTATATAATCCTGATTTAGGATCGATTGAAACCCATCTGAACTTGTTTCAGTGTTTCAGCGGCTGCGTTTCAATCAATCCGGTGAGTGTTTCCACCTCTCTCTCTCCTGCGGCTGCGCAAACACACACACACACACACACACACACACACACGGGGAGAGAGAGAGAGAGAGAGAGAGAGAGAGAGAGCCTCGTTATCAGCCTCGGGCAACTCGCGAATTAAACCTGTCTCCTTCCCTTCAGCACATCACACCTCCTCCCCCTCCTCTTCTTCCTCCTCCTCCAGGTCTCCTCCTCTCCCCCAGTTCTTCAGGTTCCTCACATCTCACCAGTTTTGCATGTTTTGGCCTCGTCGCGCAGAGCAGTCCGCGTCCTCGCACATCTCCAAACGCGCGTTCTACCGTCTGCGCAGTTTCTGTTTTCCTTATAATAATAATTATTATTATTGTTCTGTAGCTTTCTCTCTACTGGAAATGGTTCCCTCACAGAACGTTTCCAACGTGACCGGGAACTGGACCAATCAGTTCGCGCAGCCGCCGTGGCGCGTGGCTCTGTGGTCGGTGGCGTACAGCTCCATCCTGGCGGTGGCTGTGTTCGGGAACCTGGTGGTTATGTGGATCATCGTGGCGCACCGCAGGATGCGCACCGTCACCAACTACTTCCTGCTGAACCTCGCGTTCTCCGACGCCTCCATGGCCGCGTTCAACACGCTCATTAACTTCATTTACGCGGCGCACGGGGACTGGTACTTCGGAGAGGGGTACTGCAAGTTCCACAACTTCTTCCCGGTCACCTCGGTGTTCGCCAGCATCTACTCCATGACCGCCATCGCCGTGGACAGGTAGGAGTTCCGCTTCTGTGCGCGTGCACGGTACCAGGCTGGAGAGTTCAGTGTAGCATCAGGGTTCAAAGGAAACATCTACAGAAGAGAAGTGAGGAATAAAACAGCTGGCCAGATGTGAAGTTTAAACAGCATGCCTGCAAATGTTTTTTTTTTATTTGTATTTTTTTTCATTTATACCAGTTTCAATTTTAAAGAAAACTTAAAGTTCCAGCTTTACTTCTGACTGATACATAAACCTTCACTATATCACTGATTTTAATGGTATGGTAATCAATTATTGGCTACTGGGAATAATAAGAGCCTCAGTGATTGGTTATGCAAAACAGTACAGTTCATTGATTGATTTTTGGGAACAGTACACAGTGATAATAATAAAGAATAATAGGGTTTGTTGATTGGTTATTAGAAGGAGACGGTTCAGTGATTGGCTCTTGAGAATAATAATGTTTGGAGAATGGTTATTGGGGAAAATAAGGCTTAATGACTGGTTATTGGGAATAATCGCGTTCAGTGATTGGCTATTGAGAATAATGGTGTTTGGTGATTGGTTATTGGGAATAATAATGTTTGGTGATTGATTATTGGGAAAAATAAGGCTCAGTGACTGGTTATTGGGAACCCTGGTGTTCAGTGATTGATTGTTGGAAACTCTTAAAAATAACAGTTTGGACCTTTAAGGACAGCTGATGTGACTGTACAGCTTACTTTCACACTAAAGACTAATTAAAGCTACAATACATGTACGTTCTTAAAGTAAAACACACACACACACACACACACACACACACACACACACACACACACACACACACACACCAAAAACTGGGATAGAGGTGTGTGGTGGTAGGTTGTGTATATAAACTGGATCAGTGCTTATACGGTATACTCTTCTTACCGATAGAGGACATCATGATCAACTAATTATTGCTTCATATCAGTATGATTTTCACATAGCTTACAATTTTTGACAGATAAAAGAACATATGTTTTACTCAAACACAGACAGAGAGACAGACACAAAGAGACAGACAAACAGACCCAGTGAATGTTTTTACATATTAATCCTGTACATTAATCACTTATTAAAGTGATTGAAATTTACTTCTACAAATTTATTGTATGGACTGTATCTGTTAACAACTTCAGTGACATCCCAACAACTGCTCTCTCTCTCTCTCTCTCTCTCTCTCTCTCTCTCTCTCTCTCTCTCACACACACACACACACACACACACACACACACACACCGCCCATTTAACCTCTTGCTGTCTTATTAAAAACATACATGCTGATATTGTTTTGTTTTATAGTAAATATATTTAATACACATTCAAACATAATACTACTTCGAGGTGAGTGAGACAATATAATGTACATGTATTAAACTACTAATTGAGCTGTAGTATATAAAGGAATACATTTAAGGAGTGAATAAGATACTGTCACTGGGGAATAATATTGCTATAAAGCATTTAAACGTGGCAATTCATAATACTTAGCAAAGTACATCCCATCCCATTACATGCATTTATGCACATAATTCAGCTGAAATCAGCTCACAGGGCCAGAGACCAGCTAAAGACATTAAAGTGTTACACAGAAGTCGTTTTTCACTCCTTTCTTATCCCACTCCTAAAAATATTTATTCATTTATTTATTTTCTAAGCTGCTTAATCCTAAGTAGGGTCGCGGGGAGGCTGGCGCCCATCTCAATCCGACTCTGGGTAAGGGCGGGGTACACCCTGGACAGCTCGCCAGGCCATTGCAGGGCCAACACTCACACAATCATTCACACTCATACCAATCACCTAGGGGAACCGGAGTACCTGGAGGAAACCCACACAAGAGCATGCAAACTCCACACAGAAATGCCCTGAGCTTGGGAATCGAACCTGGGCCTTCTTTCTGTGAGGAGGACATGCTAACCACTCCGCCAACGTGCCACCCCCCTAAAAAAATACTTTTGTGTTATCCCAATGCCCAAGGAACTCCCATCCCATTCCCAAAATTAAAACAATAGCATTTATTCATATATGAACTGCATATTTATAAATAAAAACTGATGTGTTTATTTAATTCTTTTTTATGATTGGTGTTCCATTTGCTCCCACTGACATTTTTCCTTTCCCATTCCAGTCATGTGATAAATAACGATATTGACGCCTATTCCAGGGGAATCCCAGGAATCCCATAAGCCAAAGGAATCCCAAACCTCCACAAAATTTAGCTTTGATATATTGCAGATTTACATTTGTCATACCGGTGACCCATGACATCTTCATGTTTTTTTCTGTAGTGCTTGTGGTAATCTAGTTATCTGTTCTACAGAAAAACCCAATGAGCCATTTTATATGCAAGTCTTTGTAAAGCACGTTTATCTTTTGCTCCATTAATAGTGTGAAAATTTTTGTGAGGCTCATGTTTTACAATGAATCATATCTCATTAATTAATACTGAATTAGTTACAGCACATAATCAGGAAGTACCAGGAAATGAACAGTACTTTTAATATAATCAGCGAGTTTAAGAATATCAGCATTTTGAGCTCAGAGCCTGAAACCGGGTCTGTACAGTAAATATAAAAGATGTTTGTATTCTGTGCTACATGGTGCTGTAGTGTAGTAACCTTTTCCTTCTAGTAATCTTTTATTAAGCTTTGAGCGAGCAGGTTATTCCAAGTGGTTTGAGAGATCATCTCATGGGTGGGAGGTCACTTCCTCTATAGAAAGTTTGCAAGCTCCCATATATCACTCAAATGTAATAAATCTGTTTGATTAAGATGTGACAGTGTGATGAACATGGGAATGGTTATGGTAAGTAATTACAGTAATTACTGGCAGCAGAGGTGCCAGTAAATTACCATAAGTTTTACGGTAAGAAATTGTTTACTGTAAATATACGCTACAGTAAATTACTATAATTTTCACAGTATGAAACAGCTTACCGTAAATAATGCAACAATAAATTAATGTATTTTTAATTGTAACGAATGTCTTACTACAAACTACGCAAAAGTAAATTACTGCAGATTGTATGGTGCTTTACATTTACAGCATTTGGCAGATGCTCTTATTCAGAGCGATTTAAAATTATCATTTTTATACAATTGAGGGTTAAGGGCCTTGCTCAAGGGCCCAACAGTGGTGATGGTGGGGATTGAATGGCTGACCTTCGGATCAGTAACCCATCACCTTAACCACTAAGCCACAACTGCCCTACAGCTTTAAATGTATCCGTAAACTGGAAACTTTACACTGTAATAAATTTGCTGTAAAAATTACAGTAATTTACTAGCAGCAGAGGTGCATCTACATTAAATTATTGTAAGAAACTGAAGTAAACTACTGCTAAATTTACAGCAAAATTTTAGTGTGTGCTAAAAAAGGTTGAGAATCCCAGACACTCCTCATCTGTGATGCAAACAATTACCTTACCCATCTTAGGCACTTCAGGGCTTGAGACATCACCCAACGCTTTGAAAAGAACAGCAAATATTTTGAAGCATGCCCCATCTTTAAAGAATGTGATTTATATCTTGGCATTATAGCCCACGTTGCAGCAAGGTGGCATAGTGGTTAGCATATCCGCCTCACAGCAAGCAGGTCCTGGGTTTGAATTCCGGGATCAGCAAGGGTGTATCAGTGTAGAGTTTGCATATTCTACCTGTGCTTGTGTGGGTTTCCTCCGAGTACTCCACTTTCCTCCAACCGTCAAAGACATACACTTTAGGCTAATTGGCTGTTCCAAATTGCCCCTGAGTGTGAGTGTAAATGATTGTGGGTGTGTTCCTGTAATGAACTGGCAAGTTGTTCAGAGTGAACCCTGCTTTCGCACAGAGTTGGCTGAGACCCCAGTAGGATAAACCAGTTTGAAAAATAAATGACTGAATGAACAAATGAACGAATGGATTATAGACCATTTTTATGAATACACTGCTATAAATTTATTTAGACACCTGTGTGGTAATATGCCCCACATTAGTCAACATTTCAGAAGACGACTAACAAGCAAATTTCTTGGCCATCCAAACCAAGTAAGGAATAAAACACTATGGAGGGTACTGACAGGAAAATAAAAAACAATAGGGCAGTGTGAAACATACTGGCAGAGTTACTTTTACCACCCCAAAGCTGGTTATTTTCTAATAACACCATATCTCATATCCCATATCCCAAAGAGATTTACTTTTATTACACAATAGAAAGTTTGCTAGTGATTTTTTTGATTCATTAATGTCACACGATTTGCCAGTTTATAGTTGCATTTAATGCTGTGAAATGCCCACATTCCCTGTTAAGTTGAGTAATAACAGTTGTTTCCTCACCAGCCTTTCTTTTTCTCTCATGAAAGTTAATAAGAAAAAAAAAGCCACAAGGCCCTCCAACTAAAAGTTAAAGTGTAACTTCACCCCAGTTTTTAGCTTATATCCACCCACTGCATAATTCTGAAAAATTCTAAAGTGGGCAAGAGGTTATAAGAGGGTGAAAAAAGAGGGTAAGCAAGGGGAGTGGGAGTTGGTCAGTGACTCTTGATCTGAATCTAGATCTCACAGACCCAGAGACAGTGGATGGAGAAGATGTGCTGCCCACCTCTGCATTAACATTAACATTAACATATTTCTCATTTATTTATTTATTTATTTATTTATTAATTGATTGATTGATTGATTGATCAAGTAAGTTTGACAATACTAACACCAGAATTTGTGTTTTATTACAGTACGACAGTATTAACATCTTTTTGCGACATTCACTTACATAACAGTCTCTAGGAGAATCGCCAAAGTGGTTTGAGCTGCCTGGAAGTTTACATTTAACCAAAAACTTTAATTTAACCAATTTAATAAGTGTGATGAGTAGTAAAGTATCTCAGAATGCACAGCATGTTGAACTTTGAGTCGGATGGGCTACAAAAATGAGGAAAATTTTATACACTATGTATAAAGGTATAGAAACAGGTGCAGTGAAAGTGTTTCTTTTTGACACATTGTACTCATTACATGCATTCTGATTGGCTAAAACTATTAATTGTACTTTCATAATCTCTATCAACTTCAGATTCTTTAACAAGCTGTAGGTTGTGAGCAATGCATTAATTTTTCTTGTTTGAACAAAGGAAACATTTATTTATTTGTTTGTTTGTTTTTTTTTTTTATTTACTTATACTCATTTTACCAAAGAAATAGAACTATTGTCCCTTGATTTTGTGTTAGATAATGTATAATAAAACAATTATCAAATTCATTCATTCATTCATTCATCTTCTTCTGCTTCTTTCGGGGTCGGGTCACAGGGGCAGCAGCCTAAGCAGTAAGGTCCAGACGTCCCTCTTCCCAGCCACTTCCTCCAGCTCTTCCAGGGGGACGACAAGGCATTCCCTCCGGCGTGTTCTGGGTTGGCCCCGGGGTCTCTTCCCGGTTGGACATGCCTGAAACACCACACCAGGGAGGCGTTTGGGAGGCATTCCAATCAGATGCCCAAGCCACCTTAACTGTCTCCTCTCGACACGAAGGAGCAGCGGTTCTACTCCGAGTTCCTCCCGAATAACCAAACTTCTCACCCAATCTCTAAAGGAGAGACCTGTCACCCTGCGAAGGAAACTCATTTTAGCCGCTGCTCTTGACCATAGGTGAGGATAGGAACATAAATTGACTTGTAAATTGAGAGCTTTGCCTTCTGGCTCAGCTCCCTCTTCACCACGACAGACCGGTACAAGCTCCGCTTTACAGCAG
>JAQMYF010000007.1:20134071-20162769 GCA_030014195.1 Neosilurus mollespiculum
CTATGCAGCCTACTCTTGACGAAAATCAGTAATGGTTCTTTTACATGCCTCTCACCATAGACAGTGAGAGACATGGCCGGCATTTTAGCTGCACTGGGGGTATATATATATATATATATATCCTTCAGTTATATACTCTACTTATGTATGTGTGAATTAACAACAAAACAAATCAAGTCATGGTAGTGGGGCCAGTGGTGTAGTGGTTATGGTGCTGGGCTCATGATTGGGTTCACATCCCTGTTAGACTCCCACCGTGCTAAGCCCCCTGTGCAAGGTCTTAACCACAAGTGTGCGGCACTGATGAGCCACTAAGTTCGGGTGTAAAAGCCCAACAGACTTTACCTTACCTTCAAATCATGCCCACAAAGCTTTACCCCCCAGAATTTGTAGCAATCAGTGTAGTGCATCCTCATTAGCTTGAAAGCTTGCTAACCTTACGTCTTTCACTATAGAAATTTAAAAAAGTGGCTAAAGCAACTTTATATGATTTAAATGGAGAGCAGTAAAGTCAGACTGGGGACTTCCTAGTGAACATCCTACTGACTGTTTGTTTACTGTGTAGCAAGACTCAATTTCAGTGACAAAGGTAAAGTAACACTGTCTACGGCAGCTGAACCCCCCAAAATTTTCTGGCTCACTTTCTGACTGTGAATGTCATTTGGTGTCTGCTGATTTCAATGTGTTGCAATACTCTGAGTCTTTAAGTGGTACTTTTGGTACAGTTCTTATAACCCTTTAAGTTATGTAAATCATGGGATTTACATTTATATTTACTGCATTTGGCAGACGCCCTCATCCCAAGTGTATAAATGGGATTTTTTTTTATTTCATTTAGACGCTTGAGCAGTTGAGGGATAATGTTAAGGGTCTTGCTCAAGGGTCCATCAGTGGTAACTTGGTGGTACTGGGGCTGGAACCCTGATCTTCTGAGTGGTAAATCAGAGCCTTAACTACAGAGCCACCACTGGTATAAAAATGCATATTCTTCTTACTGTTCTTCATATATTTCTCATGGAACTAGTAGGGAGAATTTGTCCAGCTTATCCTTTGTGATCACCTCCTTTATTCCTTTCACGTCAACACGCATGTAATGATAATGTAAAGGGGCATTCCATTTTTGTCACTGTTAGGACTTTCAAATAATTTAAATCTCATCGCAGTAAAATGAAAACTTATACAAACAATATGGTCATCTCTCTCCTGTGCAACTGGATGTCGAAGGCCTGTGACAGAATTTTGGCGAAAAACATTGCCTGTCACACAGTGTTGTGTTTCTCTATAAAATAAAAATAGTCATATAAATAGACAGAACGATTAAGAAGTTAAGTTATTTGATGACAGATCTTGTGATTTTAGCAGTGGATCTCATTTGGTTTGCCCTTGAGCTTATAAAAATGAGGTACAGTGAAGGCCACATGAGGGACTGTCTATACCAACACAGATAGGATAACTATAAAGACAACCAAGGTGTCTGTCATATATAAATTTTATCCCCATCCTGCTCTCCATATCATTCCACTTTATTTAATATAGTAATAGTGGAACAATTAAATGTGAACTATCGCATTTAAAAATACTGTTAGCAGATTTCACTTGCTCTCTGTCTCTGTTGGTTTCTCTCTCCGCCTCTCTCTGCGTCCATCTGCATGGGCTTCACTTTTATTAGTCAGTGATCCTCTAAAGTTCTATTAAATTCTCCACTCATATTTTCAAACACACACCACCATATTCCTGGCTAGTAGAAACAATGACTCACTGCTGACAACAGATAGTAAGTACAAGCAGGGAGTGAACAGCTGCTGGTGCATTGAACAGATGTGGTGCCAAGTCTCCGTATCTCTGCTGGAAAGGCTCACTAAGTGATGTGGACACAGATTTCTACTGTCTTCTCCTGATCTCTACCTTGGTGCCCTTTAGCAAAGTAATTAACCCTGTGTAGCCCCAAAGGTGGTGTAAAGTGGCACTTGGGTTCAGCTTTAAACCACAGTGTTCTTGAAAAACACTATTGATGTCTCACTGGCCAGCCATGTACCTTAAAGGTCACAGGAAAAAATAAAGGAATTATTGTGGAGTGATAGGCTGCATAATAAGTTTGGTGTCTTACTTCAAATTGTTGTTGTCTGTCTCACTTCTTGCTCACTGATTTGCTCTGTGGGATTTTAATTTGAAAGCAGTGTGTTATGGCAGCTATTAGACCTGAGCAGGGCTATAAGAGTTTATGAACTGAAATACCTCATAATGAAGTTATAAACACAGGTTCAGATTATTTATTTCCTCCAACTCTTTGGTAGCAATCATTTGAATGAAGCATTTTTATGCAGATTAGACTGGCTACTCGAAATTGCCCATAAGTGTCAATGTGAGTGTGTATGCTTGTTTTTGTTCCTTTAGCCCTGTAATATATTCAAATTTAAAATTTATTTGTCACATACAAAATCATACACAGTGCAGTATGCAGTGAAATGCTTGTTACAACTGTCCTATATTTGAAGAAGAATAAAAATAAAAAACTATCAATATTAAGAAGACAAAAAAAAATCAATAACAATAAATATTTGAAGAAGACCAGTGGTTAAAAATCGAATATAAATATAAAACTATAAAATATAAATATAGTGACGATAAATGACGTGTAAAGTGTCGGTGCAGTATGCACACAACAATGTCCAGTGAGTGTGGTTGTTGTGTGCGCAGAGTAGTGCAAGGTGTACAGAGAGTGCAATATGTGTGTGCAACAATCATCTGAGGTAGGATGTAATGTTCATGTGTAGGGTAGGTCTACGAAATCGAGGTACTAGGTGTTCTGGCTGAGATCCCGAATGGCCTGCAGGAAGAAGCTCCTTCTCATTCGCTCAGTATTTGCTTTCCAGGAACGGAAACGTTTCCCTGACCGCAACAGAAAGAAGAGTCCATTGTTGGGATGGCGGAAGTCTTTCGTTATCTTCCTGGCTTTGGTCCAGCACCGCTTTTTGTATATAGTGTCCAGTATAGGAAGCTCGATACGGATGGTACGCTCTGCTGATCGCACCACCCACTGGAGAGCTTGCCTATCCTGTTTGGTGCTGTTTCCAAACCAGGCTGTGATATTTCCAGTCAGGATGCTCTCAATGGTGCAGGTGTAGAAAGTCTTTAACACCCTTGAGGGCAGTTTAAAGTCCCACAGGCGTCTTAGATGATAGAGACGCTGCCGGGCCTTCTTCACCAGGGTGTTAAACATGACAGGACCATGTCAGGTCCTACGTGATGTAAACACCTAGGTACTGGAAACTGTCCAAGAGATTGTTGTCCAGGCATCATAATTCCAGGTATACTGGCAACCTTTTCAGGGTGTACCCTGCCTGTTGGCCAAAGTCTTAGGTGACCCTGATAGTTAAGTTGTTTGAATAGATGGATGGATGGATGGATGGATGGATGTTCTGTGCGCTCCATTTTCGATAGAGAAATGAGAGCCTTGAAATTTACAGCAACTTTTGAAATCATGAATGCCATTGTCAGGTGCCATTTGCAGTTCATTCTCATGTTTAAATGCTCTCACTGCTGGGTGAACAGCACTACTATTTTGTCTGTATACAGCTGTCGGGATTCTGTTCCAGTGCATAAAACAAGTGATTTATAATCAAACACAAATAGATCGGTAAAACACAAGTGTGTCATTAAGCATCTTTTATAAAGACAAAACTACTGATGTCCTTGTTCACAGCAATCTGAGATTCGTGGAGCATGCAAGAAAATCATCAAATGGCTTTGAGCTAAAGTTGTTTCTCAGACCGCATACCACAACTTAATCCTGAGATTTATACACTGTGTACTAATTTAGAAGAAATGCATAATCAAATTTGGCCTGAACTTGAGTTTTACACAAAGTTGCTTATTTTCCTATGACAGCATGTGTGTGGTTTATAAGATTGCAGTGAAACAGCTTAGTTTCTGTCGTCAGTTGTTGTTTTAATTATGAGAAAAATATTTTTTTAAGTAGCAAAAAAAAAAACTTTTTCCAGTAGCTTCCAAAAACTTTTTTTCAGTAGCGTTAAAATAAAGCTACTGACTAATGGCACTTATCTGTTTTTGAACTCAAACTCTTCAATTACAGCATAGCTACTAGAAACAGTCTTTCCTTCACAAGCTTCTCTTTTTTCCACTCTCTCTTGATGTCAATAGGGAAAAAAGTCCGTTATATACAGAGAATACAGAAAGTACAAAGTCCTCTGGCTTTCTCATTATGTTACACTAACTCTACATACATCTGGATTGTTGTAAATCTGCTTTGTGACAATATCTAATGTGCTACATTAAAACCCATTAAAACCCTTAAAGTTCCATCTTATCATTGAGTTATATTCTGGGATTGAATTACTATGAATTATCTAAAAGCTACACAGAAACTAACGGGAAGTGTATGTCATTATAGAAGTGTGCTCATGGTTCCTGGGGGGCATAAGAGATTAACAACAAACATTAATACTGTTCCTGAATCCATACACTGTGAAGTCTGATAGGTTCTCGTTATTCACTGGCCAACGATTGATATTACCAGAAAGAGCATGTGTATCCATCTCTGTCTGAGCACAAGGCAGACACATGCACGACCTAAGGATGTATGCATCTGTCTCACCTCCACAGCCCTCTTGCTAGGCACAGTCAGCACATTAAAAACTCGTTTAGCTTCTGGCTCATTAGACGCTCATTACTAACAATGCCCCTTCAAGTTTCCGCTGAGAGGGTGAGGGTCACTCCATCAGTCACACACACAGACACATACAGTATATACAAAGACAATTTAACACAAGAGGGAAGAGGTACTTTGTCTTTTTAGAGTGATGCATTTATTACTATGTGCATAGTCTCAGAATCTACACTCTGAATGTTTATACAGCCTTTCATACCACATCTTCTACCATGTTGTCATTTTTAGATTGCCGTGACATCCTGTTACCCATGATGCTAAAGGAGCTGAGTGGAGCATTGTCTGATGTGGATGGGCCACAGGATGAGAGGCGGAACAGCATCGAGCTCCTCAGCAACATCCTAGAGGTGCTCAGCCGTGAGGACGTGGTAAGAGCCAGTCTCAAGCTTCATTAACGATACACTAACCAATCACATGCTATACCTTCACTTTACTGATAGACCAATCAAGCACAATCTACCACACCACATATATGACCACGCTTGTTTTTAAACAACTCTACCCACAACACATCTTGTTGTGACTTGTTGCTTAACAATTTCAGTAAACTTTTCGATCCGCAACTGCATCCTCTCGCTCTCCAACCTTCTGTGCTGTGACAATCACAACATATCCCACTAATACACCAAGAAATTTTGGAAATATTGCAATATTTATTGTTGTATAACATGCTAGAGATGTTTAGGGACATAATCTTAAAAAAGACTTTTCCTTTCGCCAGATCTCAAAAGAGTCAGTATGCCAATTCTCTGTTTATAATTTTCCTTTCCTTCTTTGTGACTTAGGATCCTGTTCTTTTTGTAATTCCTGATCTAAATCAAATTCCTCTCTACTGGAAAGGTCACCTGTTCCACTGACAGGTGATGTGAATACCATTAATTAAGTTGCCGCCTATCAAGGAGTTTGGCAGATAGTGAAAAGACAGTTCTTGAAGTTAATGTGTTGGAAGCAGGAAAAATTAGCAAAAGTAAGGATCTGTGTGACATTGATAAGGGCCACATTTTAATGGCTAAATGACAGGGTTTATTCATTTTCAAAATGACAGGTATTGTGGGGTGTACCAGATATGCAGTGGTAAGTGAAAGTGTAAAAAAGTCCACTGAACTGGAAAAAGTGGCATGGGTGCCTAAGGCTCACTGGTGCACATGGAGAGCAAAGGCTAGTAGTTTGGGCTGATCCCAGAGAAGAGCCACTGTAGCACAAACTGCGGGAACTGTTAAGGCTGGCGATGAAAGAAAGGTGTCTGAACACACAGTACATCTAAACAGTAAATCTAAAATAGAAGTACCAAGAGGGTAAGCAAGCATGGAATTTGCCTTTCCATAAAATTATATATGAGTGACTTCCATTTATATTATTTATGCAGCACATTGTTGAGGTAAATAAAATATATATTTTCTTATTTATGTTTTATGATTATATTACTTTATATCCTGGGTCAAGGGTAGAGCCATCGCTTAGTGCTGAATAGAGAGTGGTGCTACAATAGGATTATTGATTTGAGGGCCTTGGTAATTTTTTAAAGCTGATGCTCTCTTTCTCTCTCTCTCTCTCTCTCTCTCTCTCTCACTCACACACACATGCACACACACACACACACACACACACACACACACACATTGTGGGTGGGCTAGTGCGGAGCTCATACTTCAAAGTCAATGGATAATACTTCACTTGATATATTTTGATGGCTTGAATGGATTGAAGCTTGAACTCGGAGTATGAACTCAGATGAAGCAGAGAGAAGAGAGATAAATGGGTCAAAATGAGTGATTACAGGGAGAATTTGAAGAGCGCAGAGATGGTGTGGTTTGTTCCGGCCATGTGCTGAAGATGAACATGCAGTGAGTTAGTAAAGGGGAACAAGGCACACAGAGCGATTGAGTATAGCATGTTGTGTTTTACTGTAATCCCTTCTCTGTCCACTAAAGGTTCTGCTGTACGTAGGAAAGCGCTAAAGAACCTAAGAACAGAGCTGACATGAAACGATGCGGTCTTCATGCTTGTAGAGCAACAGAGAGCAGTTTTATCACTTCTCAAATCCTATTCTCCTATCACACGGATTACAGATTAGAATGAAACCTGCAGAGACACAGACAGAGACAGAATGAAGATAGCATGAGAATAAGAAGATAAGGTGACGGGCAAGTAGATAAGCACAGAGAAGACTTAAATGGAGAGAAAGTAATGGGAGGAGAAGAGATTGAGCTGGCAAATAGACAGACTGCAGCAAATCTCTTTTCAAATGTAAAATGGACTTTTAATTGTCTTCAATTTTTAAATTATATTTTACATCCTTATTCATAGCATCATCAGTGCTATTGAAATGCTTCAGGTTTTTTGAATATTTTAAGATTGTTTTCATGCAGATAGTATCTCACTTATGTTCTGATAAGATTTTAACTGCATGCATTTAATTAAAATGAGTCAAACATCATGAAAATCCAGTTCCTGGATCCTATGCAGTATGCTAATCAGCTTATACGAGAAGATAGTTTCTCATAACCAGTTCTTCTGTTCACAAAGACAGTATTCTCACTCGAAATTAAAAATGGCAATGTGTAATTGTCTAAAGGTGTCTTTCTATTTATTTTCACTATTATTGTAATGTTAACAGGCACAACAGTGGCGCAGTGGTTTGCACATCGATCTGGATCTGGTTTGAGTTTGGGGCCTGGCGAGGGCTTCTTTGTGTGAAGTTTGCATGTTATTTTTGTGCTTGCATGAGTTTCCCCTGGGTACTCTTGTTTCCTCCCACAGTCTAAAGACATGCACATTAGGCTAATTGGCTGTTCCAAATTGCCTCTGGGTGTGAGTAAGAGTGTCAATGGTTGTGTGTCTTGGCCTCTATGATGGATTGGCAAGCTGTTCAGCATTTACCCCGCCTTTGCCCATAATAGTCTGAGTTCCCTGTGATCCTAATAGAATTAAGCGATTTGGCAAATGAATGTAATGATGACATGGACCAAATGCGCTCTGGCGTACTGTATTAGGACATGCTTTGGTTGTCACATATAGTTATAGTTCTGGCTAAAATAAGTTTAAACAGCCAGTTATAAATCTGTCAAAACCATCTTTCCTTTTTGTGAAATCAGGATATGTTGACAATCTAGATACTGTATATAAAGATATATTGTATATTAGGTGATTGAAAGTTGTAGTGGAGTGAACTAAAGACAGACGAGTATGGAAGCTGTATAAACAGAAGGTCATAAGGGCCAGATACAGACTGTGAGTAATGGGGGAATGAAGGAAGATGACCAGAAGAGGAAGGAGAAGTGACACAAGGTCACACATTCTCTCTCTTTTCCCTTGGTACTTCACTCCTCTTCCTCGCTGTCCGTTATAAGAGGATTCTGGAAGCATTTCAAATTTCTAAAAAAAGCAGGCATCAATCGAGAGGTCTGAAGAGATCATGCTCTCTCTCTCTCTCTCTCTCTCTCTCTCTCTCTCTCGCTACATGCAAGTCTATAGTTGACTGACACTAGCTAAAGAAACTAAAGGACCACAGTGAAGAAATCAATATAAATAAATAAATTTAATGCACTGAAGTGTATGCGCGCGCTCATAGAAATAGCTCAATATTGAGATTTTATGTTTTATTAATCTGAAACAGTTTGTGTTAATTTTATGATTTATGTATGGCATTCAGCTCTTTAGAACTTTATGTGGCTGATAAAAATAAAGATTGGACAAATCAATGGACAATTCATAATTTTATTGTTAAACCAATCCACTTATGACTTGAATCACAAATCCAGCAAACCGAATCAGAATCTTGTGAGTACTGTAACTCAGTGACATTGTCAGTAGCTCTTCTGTTGGATCAGATCAGACGTAGAAGGCTTCACTTCTCATGTATATGGGTCAATCTCTGAAACTGGTTCCATAATGTGTGACATTGGGGTTAAAAAAATCACAGTCGACAAATTTCAATGTAGTCCAACTTATTTCCCTCTGTATTGATCATAAATTCATGAACCACTGTTACAAAGACAGTAAGAGAACTTCATGCACATAACTGCACTTTTGTTAGTAATAAACAGGAATAAATCTGCATGTAACACCACATTTATATTCAAATTCATTCATGTATGGACACAAAATTCATACTATTTGTTCTTGGTGAATAAATTAATTACCGCTTGACTATGTGTGAAATAAATTCACTTCAGGAGTTCACTCAATTGTACAATGAACTTCGTAACATGGAACCTCACCCCTTACAGGAAAAATGGGTCTGGTCCGTATGTAACTTGCATGGACACCACTGGTTACATATGGAACCGTAAACTGATGTGTGATTCTCAGTCCACAAAGTAAGAAAAACAGGAATTTCTACTTTGGATATAAATGTAAATGCAAGATCTTTATTGCAAACCCTATTAGTTGCACTTTTAGTTAATACTTCGGCGATAGTGTTGGCATGAAACATAAGGAACAAAAAAAGTCACAATTTTCGTTGACACATAGTAACCAATTTTGCAGAAAAATTACTATTATTATTTGTGGCATGTTTTGTTCTTGGTTTGCTCTTTTAATTCTTTATAGTTTTTGGAAAATATTAGGTCCAAAATGTGAATCATTAAATTTGACCCAGTTTTAGAGAATGACCCATATCAGTGTGTCTTGTGCACACAAGACACTCTAGCCAGTTTACTGACTGTCCTTCCTAGAACAACTTTTTGTAAGTACCTACCACTGCATATCAGGAACACTCCACAAGACCTGCCTTTTTGAAGATGAATAGACCCAGTTTTTAAATGATCACAATGTGGCCATTGTCAGAATCACTCAGATCCTTATGTTTGCTCATTTTCAGAAATTGCTGTTAACTTTCTGCTTAACACACTCCAGTCCCTGGCAGATGCTACTTTAATGAAATAATCAGTGTTATTTACTGCACTTGTCAGTGTGCATAATTTTTTTAATATTATGGCTGATCAGTGTAACTGTAGCCTACACTTGCTATAAACTTATATACTAGTAAGTAATCATGATACATTTTAGACAACTTTTTATAGCACATCTTGTTCTATAGTGTTTAAATGCTACCCAATCCTGGGAAATGTGGCTGGTTTTAAAAGGTGGATATCTAAATAAGTGTGAAAGTCTTTGCTCATAAGACTTAAAGCCTTACTACAGATCCCTTCAGCTCCAGTAACAGTGCAGAGAATTGCAATTTAATCATGGAATTAAAATGTTAGAACACAGTTGCTGGAGGAAAGAGAGAGATAAACAAAGAGGATGAAATGAATATTTTAGAAGTAGAGAGGACGCAGGTGCTTCTATTTTCCTTAATCGTGCAAACAAGCATACCGTTACTAACAGTGGTTCATTTTTCCACCTCTCATGGCAAGAAGCTTTTGCAATGTCAGTGTATCTGATTAAGTTGGCACATGAAAGATGTTTGTGTATATGAGAGAGAGAGAGAGAGAGAGAGAGAGAGAGCGCCTTGGGAACGATGAAGGGAATAGAGGTCTTTTTTATGGAATTTTGCCTGCAGGTGTGCATGTATGATGTCTGAATTTCAGAGAGAAGGACTGAGTGATTGTTGATGTAACGTGAAACACAATATGAATATGAAAATTGAAAATTTCTCTCTCAATCCCTAACTTTATCCTCGCACACATCCTCTTGAGCATCCTCTTGCCTACAGATGATGCCCAGCAAACTCCCTTTGCCCTGGTGTTGTTTATTTATGAAGAATGTTGTGCTGCTTTTGTGAGTTATTATTTTACTCTAAAAATGAGACCTACTGAATTGATGACCTAATATCCACATCATACGAATATGTATATTAGATCATATGAATATGTATAACATCAACTGTTACACATATTCGTATGATCTAATGTCCATATCATACAAATATTTATAACAGTGGATATTGTTGCTATATGGCGGAGTTGTACAGTCTAATGGTCACAGGTAGAAATGATTTCCTGTGTCGATCAGTGGTGCATTTAGGTGGTATCTGTCTCTCACTGAACGTGCTCCTGTGACTGGTCAGCAGGTTGTGAAGTGGGTGGGAGGTATTGGCCAGTATTGTCCTTATCTTGGAAAACATTCGACTCTCCGACACCACCATCAGAGGGTCCAGCTCCATCCCCGTGTTATCAAAAAATAAAGATGGCTCTGGCCCTTCTTGTAGAATACATGACTTTCATATTGATCTGAGCTAATCCAGCCTGAATGGGGGAAAACACTGCACTGTATAGTATACTGACAGCAGATGTTACCTGCTGTGCACACTTTCTAGACTCTCGCTAATCACTTCTAAACGTTGCATCTTTTGACCAATTACTGTGCAGAGAATCTCACCTCACACCCCGTGCTCACACTCACCTTCTGGAGTAGGTGACATACTTTTTACTGGCTCTCTCTCTCTCTCTCTCTCTCTCTCTCTCTCTCTCTCTCTCTCTCTCTCTCTGTGTGTGTGTGTGTGTGTGTGTGTGTGTGTGTGTGCACGTAGACACATCTACCTCCCACAGTCCCTTAATGACTTCTTGTCCGTTGTCTGTCTACTTATCTTAAAGAAGCAGACAGATGATGTCTAACTATTGTCACCTCAGTATCATCCTCTCAGAAAGAGACAGGAAATGTGAGTATAAAGAGGAGTGAGCATAAATGTCAAAGAGAATGAAGAACAAACACAAATCATAAACCAAGTACAGATTCAAATAATAATAATAATAATAATAATAATAATTCTTCTTCTTCTTCTTCTTCTTCTTATTATTATTATTATAAGGGAGAAAGAGACAGAAGTACGTAAAGCAATATGACTCATGAGTAGCTCTACAGTGGTTAGTCAATTTCTTAATCTATAATACATATAATTACTATAATAACTCTTCAATGGCAAAGAAAGAATGGCAGAAATGTACCGTATCCACTTTATTACTGCACATTAGATATGTATAAATCGTCAGTTTCCGGCAATTCTTTATTATTTTCTGAACCCAGAAATGAGATTTGCCCTGAGTTGTTTACCTCTGCCTCTTTTCCTTGTAGCACACACATATTTTTAACATTCACTATTTTTAACACTTGGTGGGGTTTTTACTTTAGGAGCAATTTGTTAGTAGAGGGCTCTAAAAATCACAAACCTTCCCTTTAAGCAAGCCCAAGGGTGGAGTTCAACCTGCTCCAGCTTCTACCTTGCTGGATTCAAACCAGAAGTCCAGGTGGTGAAGAAAACTCAGTGTGTTGAAAGGATGTGTGTTTTTCTTATTTTGCTTTATTCAGCTCCAGCCCCTGGACTTATGGTTCTGCACTGCGGACAGTTTTCTTTGTAAGGGGTGTATTAATAATTTTTCCTATTAATTTGACAATTTCCCTTAATACATTATTAACTAATTATACATCATTATGCTGTCTATAAGCCTATATACTTCTTAATAATCTACTACTTACTGCTTATTAATAATGAAATGATAATAAAGAGGCTAATTATGCATTTAAGCAGTTATTAAGCTAATGGCCTCTTAATGAAAAAATATTTTAATGTATGGGAAAAGTAAAGATCTATAACTGTATTACAAAATGTCGAGACACCTGATTAGACATTAAAGGACAATTACATGAGTTCAGCTATAAGAAATGACCAAACAGATCAAAGGATTAATCTTCACTCGAGTACAAACCGAAATAAAAACATATCTATGAATCATTAGCTGGATTAACAGATCATTAGCTTCATTAATAGTATACATGCATAAGTACTGGTAATGGCTCATTAACATTGTAAAAACACTTTATTCTCCAATTTAGTAATTATCTAGAACTTTGTTGATATTTATGTAGTAATTACAAGTTACAACTTCCATTCCTTTTATAATGGACATTCAGGCCTTGATCACAGTGCAAATTCATCATGGCACTGTGGCTTTAGTTGGTCAAGTCGAGGGTCAGCAATGTTATTCATTTAATTTTCTGAATTGTTTTATCCTGTATTAGGGTTATGGGAGACTGGAGCCTGCGGAGCCTCCTGACTTCAGGCAACTCACCTGACCATTCACAAGACCAACAGAGACACCCAACCATTCACACCCACATTTACACTGAGGGGTTAATGAGAATATCTGGTTAGCCTAATGTGCATGTCTTTGGACTGTGGGAGAAAACCAGGACACCTGGAGGAAACTCATGCAAGCACAGGGAAAACATGCAAACTCCACACAGAAACACCTTCGCCAGACACAGGGCTCTAATCCAGAACCTTCTTGCTATGAGGCGGAAGTGCTAACCTCCATGAAACGTTATGAGGCAATAAAATGAAGTCAGCTGACGACCTGAATGTACCGAATGAGCGGGTTATCTTATCAATTGACTTTTTTCCTCTAATGGCACGGATATAAAATTGGGGCTGAAATAGTGAATATTTGTTCAGGAAGATTGAAGAATGACTGGTGGAGCAAACACATGCGTTCACTGAGCTTTCACGTGTTATGGGTACTCGGACACACATGTGCTCTGTCTAACTTAAAGACTAAGTTGAACTTCTAAATATCCAATTAGATCCCAGCATTAGACCAATTGGAAAGTTCCTGTCTATGTAAATGTAATGACTATCGTAATATTTCTTTACTTTAGTACAATTACCGAAAGCTCTCAAATGGATAGTAATAATAACATGAACAAAATACAACTCACATGAAAGGTAATAATTTGCTAGGAATAAGTGTGCACTCATTGACTGCGGACAGACAAACACACACACACACACACACACACACACACAGTTTCCTACGGAACAAAAATTTGGTTTTCAAAGTACCTTCGCATAGCGAAAGGTAATCATTTTCACACATGAACTGGCTCCACAGAGTCCTGATCTTAACCATATTGAAAGATTTTGGGATGTGCCGGAGAAGACTTTATGGAGTGGTTTGATTTCTCCTCATTAAGTCAAGATTTTCAGTCAGATAATCCAACTTTGTACGGAAATAAATGTTATGTTACTTATGTTACAATGATTGTCAGAACAATGCCATGGGGACTACATGCTGTAATCAATGCTAAAGATGGTCAAACACAATATTAGTGTGCAGGACATTTATTTTATTATTATTATTGGCTGGGCAGTATATTATGTTATTTGTAAACACCCAGGTTTGTGCAACTGTGCAATAATGTAACGCTAAATATTAAATTAATATAGGTAATGATTCAAGTAATGTGATGATATGTAATGTAAGATCAAGTGATAGCAAGTAATGTAAATACATAGGAACTGATATGACAGAACACTTAGGTAGCACCACCAGACTGGTCTGCAGCTAGGCATGTTTTACATTTACATTTACAGCATTTAGCAGACGCTCTTATCTAAAGCGACTTACAGAAGTGCTTTAAAGTCACTATCAGTGAATATATTCCTATACTGGTTTGTCAGGACACAGACTAAGTATACCGTCAGTCAAAAACTCAGTGGATACGTGTTCTGTGCAGGGTTTTTTTTTTTTTGGTGTGTGTGTGTGTATGTGTGTGTGTGTGTGTGTGTGTGTGTGTGTGTGTGTGTGTGTGTATAACATAGTGCTAATCTAAGTTCTGCCGAAAAAGGTAGATTTCAGCTGTCGTTTGAAGATATCCAGTGACTCAGCTGTCCGGACATCCAGAGGAAGTTCATTCCACCACGTTGGAGCCAGAACAGAGAAGAGTTTAGAAAAAATCATTTTTCCCTTGTCCCTTGGTAGAAGGAGGGATCAGTCAACCAGTGCTTAAGGATCTGAGAGAATGCAGTGCAGTGCGGGGTGTGATAAGTGCTTTGAGGTAGGAGGGTGCAGGTCCATTTTTGGCTTCGTAGGCAAGCATTAGTGTTTTAAATCTAATGTGAGCAGCTAGAGAAAGCCAGTGGAGAGATCGTAGCAGTGGAGTGGTGTGGGAAAATTTCGGAAGGTTGAAAATAAGCTATGCAGCTGCATTCTGGATCAGTTGCAGAGGTTAAATTGCACTCAAAGGTAGACCTGCCAGGAGTGAATTGCAGTAGTCTAGTCTTGAGATGACAAGGGACTGAACAAGTATCTGAGTGGCCTCAGTGGAAAGAATTGGGAGAATCCTTCGGATGTTAAAGAGGAGAAATCGACATGATCAAGAAACATTAGTGATATGAGAAGAGATGGACATATAGCAAGCTTCACTGTGTGTTCTGACTTGTTTCCGTCATCGCCATTATTAACAGTTTATATGTATATATTTATTTTAATAATACATTCCTGATCCCTAATTCTTTAGTAGTATACATCTTTATTTTTCAAAACATGGTCTCACAATAGAACTTTTGTGCTAATGGCTGGTTTTGTCAAGCTGAGAGTGACTAATCTGTTCTCTCATTAATTGTTAGGATACATGCTGGCTAAAAGCAGTCCAATGCAATCATTATTGACATCCTGTCCCTCTAAAATGGGGGAATTAGTAGTGTGTGAGCATGCCGCACTCACGCAATCAAATAAAATAGTGTGTGACCGGAGGAGGCTTTATACATTTTCAGTTCCTCTTTTAAATCGTTGTAATAGTCAGTGTGTTAATTGTCACATTTATACTTACATATTTAAAGGCATGTTTAAGGTTTCAATGTTTTAGGGTATCTGGTCTTTGATTAGGCTGGAAGCGCAACACTGTAAATTTATAAATGGTTTCCTTTCATTGAAATGCATATGGAATGTGTGACTGACTTAGAGAACATGGCTTAAGGAACCAAAGTAGAGTTGGATGAAAACTGAAGCTACAATCATAATTCACATCACCTTCTTTGGTAATGATGCAATAAATAACAATTATTATAGTGATATGTAGCCAATTCTTCTTACAGATATTGGCTAGATTGTATTTCAGCTGGTGAAGTAATCTAGCCGTATTAGGTGGAATCTTAGTGTGATGCCCAAAAATAACTAACCAGTGTATTAAAAATAATACATTTAAAATATATCATGGTCTCAGATGTTAAGCTGTTTAACTATAATACCTTTAGTACCTTTAGATTAGTAACAGACACTTGCTAGATTATTCCAGATCAAAAAACACCAATGTATGGGTTCGTTTTACATTTTAACTTGATAAAATGAGGCATATGGAGGCCCTGAGAGGATGTGCATGCATACTTTTTTTTTTCCTCCTCTGTTTTCCGGGATGATGGGATAATATGTTGTTTTCTTGGAAAAATAAAGGTTGTTTTCTTAAGATAACAAGTTAATTTAATTTGTTTTCCCATGATCTTGAGTTATTTATCTTGTTTTCTCGGAATAATAAAGGTAGTTTTCTTGGGATAATAAATTTTGTTTTCTCGTGATAACAGGATAATTTTCTCAAGATCTCGAGATAACACAACATTGTTTCCCTGTGATAATAATATAATTAATAAGAGATCTACAGATAACAAAAATAGGCAACATCATGTCAGAGGAGCAGGTGTATAGTTCACTGCGTCACATTTCTCTCCAATCAAGTCCTGACACAGGATCAAATCATTTTATACCTTGCTATAAATAACTCATTATCACAGGAAGACAAATGAAACTAACTCATTATTACAGGAAAAAAAAATTGTTATACAGGCATAAATGACCTAAATAATTCAAGATCATGGGAAAACAAATGAAATTAATGAGTTATCTTAAGAAAACAATCTTTGCTTTCCTGAAAAAACCCACAACATTATCCTGTTATCTTGAGAAAACAAAGAAAACAAAATTGTGATTGTATGTGTGCTTATGGCTTCTGTAGGGGCGTAAACCAAATAAGTGCAATTTTGGGTATAACCCAAATTTGACCAAAATTTGACTTACTAGACCATGTATTACTGTACATTACTTATTAGTCATTGACAAAACTTCTTCTTTTCATATGTATTTTATGATGGATTTAAAAGGTAGAACCACAGATTTAGTTAAATTCTTTCAGTATCTCATCTACTTCTCATTTATTTACACAATGAAATGGTGACCAGATGCTATTTAGTTGGATTTAGTATATATTTTTTCACTTTGATGTTAGTAAAATCTTCCAGCATTTACTATTATTGCCTCGATCTTTAACTGTCCTACATAAGGTATCATTCACTGAAAGAGTACACCCCACCTATAGCTTGGTGTGCACCGTGTAACATTCATTCATTCATTTCTGAACCGCTTATTCCTAATTAGGGTCGCGGGAAATGCTGGCGCCCATCTCAGCCGACTCTGCGCGAGGGCGGGGTACACCCTGGACAGCTCGCCAGGCCATCGCAGGGCACCGTGTAACATTGACATTTGATATGCAAAGCAATTGTTCATTTTATTTTATTTTCTGAACCGCTTTATCTTTTATCAGGGTCATGGGAAGGCTAGAGCCCATCCCAGCTGACTCTGGGTCAAAGTGGGGTACACTCTGAACAGATCATCAAAGGGCCAACACAGATACAGAGCCATTCATAATCAAACTTACAGCTATGGGCAAATTTGGAACAGCCAATTAGCCTAATGTGCATACCTTTGGACTGTGGGGGGAAACCGGATTATCTGGAAGAAACCCAGCATGGAGAGAACATGCAAACTCAACACAGAAACACCCTTACTGGACATTGGGCCCGAACCCACAACCTTCTTGTTTTGAGGCAGAAGTCCTAACCACTATGCTATTGTGCAGCCCGAATACAATGTTATATTTGTTTAATTGTCGGTAGGGTTTTATTAATCATGGCTCATTTTTTTCAACCCGATAATCACAAAACTCCCTATAATTTAACATGTAAGAGTATAAGATGGGAAAAGCTCACAAGCACAATCATACAAGTGAGGATTTGTTCAATGGAGAAAACTAGGCTGCATCTTCACACATGTTAAGTGAAAATCAATGACTTTTTCTTCACTACTTAATACTGCCTGGTTTATCAGTTATTCTCAGGACGGTATGAGGTTTGAGTTACTGCAGGAATCTCTGAGGATGTATGACTGCCTGCTACTCTATCCTCTGCCAGTCATTTCAGTTCTGGCACTTCTGTACTGCAGTGTTTAAAAGGATTTTGATGTGGCTCTTGAAGTTAAGCTAGATTTTAGCTGTCTGTGTAGAGCAGAATGCATATGACAAGCCTCCAGCGAATTCAGATCCACTCACCAGGATGAAGTCACACAGAGCATCCCAGACAGCTGCTTGGTCAGGATCAAACAGGTTTCGTTTGGACAAAGCTACAGTGGAAAGCAGAAGGAGAAAGTGCCAGAGGCAAGTCTAATGCGTATGACTCAAAATGAGTGCTGCAGTCTAGGAAGGCTCGTCATAGTTTCCAGGCATGTTTACAGCTTATCAGAAAATGCTGATGATGTAGAATACCATGGTACTCTGCTCACTACTCACCACACACACACACAAACACACACACACACACACACACACTCGTTTCTTACATACTTTATTCCTAAGAGATGAAATGCAGTTCCTTCGTGTAATTGATGACTACCTAAAAGTCAATGTTGCAGAAGAGGACATCAGCCAGTGGAGCCCCAGAGAATCACAGAAAGACAAACTTAAAATGCAAAGCAGTTATAATTTTTTAATTTTTAATCTTTTTAGTACTATTACTAACACACCCCCACCTCCTTCCAGTCCCCATACCCCCCCCCCCCCCGCTTATACCCTCTTTATTCCTTCTTATGCCATTATGTTTTCCTCAATAATGATAGTGTTATTGAGATCTTAATTATAACCCTTTTATGTGTCTCTGTGGAGTATAAAAGAATAGTGTGTGTGTGTGTGTGTGTGTGTGTGTGTGTGTGTGTTAATGGGAGGATATTGAGTTTCTATTAAAATCACATGTCACTTTTTTTTTTAGCATACCAGCCATGGCTCTGGAACACTCCCCATCCCATCTTTTTCCTGCCACTGTAATCCATCAGGAAAAGAAAAAGGTTCCCATTTGTCACTTCAGAAGTATTCCTTTTTGTAGTTTGTTGTCTCAATGACTGCCTGACTCACACTTCCACTTGAATTACTTCTTTGAAATTGCCACCTTTTTAGAAGGGTCATTTGAAACAAGCTTGTGAAAAGTTGGATATTTTCTTCAGTTAAGAACAAAATACAGAGAGTACACTCCATAGGCAGCCTACACAGGGTATGGTCATGCATTTTGAATTGTGCTCTCAGTGCATGGGCATGTGTGTTAGTAATGTATGTTATATTTCCTCATATGGTTAATAGGTAAACAGAAGTGTATTTTTTTATTATCAAGGCACTAATCCTATCTGTTGTTTGTATTTCTGTTTTATTTAAGGGGGACATATTTCAGCATGTTCAGGACATTGTGATATCCCTGCTGAGGACGATAAATCGTACGGTGATCATCATGGGCCGAGAGCATGCCCTCATTGTAAGTCCACCATGTTTGTTGACCATTTCTCTTCCTCTTGTGTCCTTTTCTCCTGATGACTCTTTTTGTTGTTGATGTTCATTGCTGTGTAGACTCAGGAAAGATCAGGTTACACCCATTAATCACAACTAATCCTTAGTGATCATGAAGTTGCTTCCTTTGTAAACTGAATAATAGTTTAATCAATACTCCACAATCCAAACACAATGGGGGGAAACATGTCACCAGAAAGTTGGGGTGCCAACCTCATATGAAACAAACACTGGTTTCTTACATGAATTCAGTGATGGTGGTGATAATAGTCGCTTGCCAGTCACTACAGCCTTCATTGAGTTTACTGTTCTATTCATTGGCTACCGGTAATTAAGAAGTCTAATCAGGGGCAGTACCTTCATCATGACTGACAAGGGGCTAGAATACGTCCTCGGGGCAGTGCTACTTCTTCATGTTGGCTTGAGGACAGACTGCACACTACATTGACCCACTAGCTTGAGGTACAAAGTGATATTATGAGGTTGACAGGCTGGGGCTAGCTGGACTGACAGGCTGGGGCTAGCTGGTTAGCATGGTAAATTCAGTAGCTATCTCTGCAACATGTTACTTGGATATCTTTGACATAGTGTCAAACGTATAATTTTTTTCACATTCTGTTAATATTCTGTTAATCCTTGACTATTTGAAACTAAAATTATTATGTATAGTTCCCTTAATAGTCATGTTAAACTGGACATTTATACATATACATATATATTTTTTTAATATTATTTGACAAAATTATTATTAGTTGTCATTTTTACATCCTTGCAAACTTTTTCTCTTTGTTGCCCTTTGCTTTATGCTCTATTCTTCATATCTTTTGAAGGTCTTTGTGCTCATGTGGTGCTTAGAGAAGAAAGGACAGCAGTGTGCTGATTGTGTAGAGTGTAGCCTTGTAATATGTGTAGGACACACAACATGCTTCCTTCCCATCAGCAGACTGAAAACAATCACTTCAAAATACATATTTTATTCATATCTTCCCAAATAAACCAGTTACAAACAGCTGAGGGGAAGTGGGGAGAATCATGGGTAATATAATTTTAGCCTATTAAAATAGCAGCTTACAAAAATACATTAATGGAGATGTGTTTACGATCAAGACAGAAAAACAGTGGAAGACTGTCTTTGTGTGTGTGTGTGTGTGTGTGTATTCCACTAATGAAGTTACACTGTGAAAGTATACTACATATACATTGCAATTTTCTCAGCTGTATCTTGTATATGTTATATTGGTGTCAAAAAATATATATTGCTATGAAGAGCAACTCGGACAGGTGATGATGTGAGGAGCAGTAATTACAGCAGTACTCCACTTTTTCATCCTAATCTCTATTTCGGCATCTGTAGCATACAGAGAACGGCCATAACATTAACATCAATGGACTATGGACTGGTCTGCAGCTAGGCAGCCCCATACACAGCAAGCTGCAATGCATTCACAGTTTCAGCAATTTGTGCTACAATAACCTTTCTGTGGATTCACTATTCATCTCCAAAATTGTGGGGTGTTCCTGGTATGGTAGGTAAGTACCTACCAAAGATGGTAAAAGGAAGGATAACCAGTGAACTGGCAAGAGCGTTATGGGGACCCGAGGCTCAGTGATACATATGGGGAGTGAAGGCAAGTACGTCTGGTCTGATCCCACAGAAGAACTGCTGTAGCACAAACTGTTGAATCTGTTAATGCTGGCTATGATAGATAGGTTTCAGAATACAGCTTGCTGTGCATGGGGATGCCTTGCTGCAGTCTAATGAGGTGGTGTTAATATTATGGCTGATGGATGCGTATGTGGATTAGAACATGGATGCATATGTAGATTAGCACATGGATTAGCACATATTTTCTTGTATTTGGAAAAATAAAAAAAAGTTTAGTCCAAACTCTAAAGGGCAATTGTTTAACTCAATAAAAGTTTCAACAATGTGACTATATGACGCAGCTTCGGCATGGTGGATAGTGGTTAGCATGTCCACCTCACAGCAAGAAGGTCCTGGGTTTGAGTCCTGGGCTCAGCAAGGGTGTTTCTGTGTGTGGTTTGCATGTTCTTTCCATGCTTGCATGGGTTTCCTTCAGGTCCTCCCACAGTCCAAAGCCATGAACATTATGCTAACTGGCTTTTCCAAATTGCCCCTAGGTGTGAGTGTCAATGGGTGTGTTGGCTCTGTGATGGACTGGCGACTTGTTCAGGGTGTTCCCTGCCTTTGTCCAGATTTGGCTGAGATAAGATCTAGCCTCCCCATGACCCTAGTAAGTGGCTTAGCAAATGAATGAATGAATCAGATAGTAGTTATCAGCCAGTAGTAATCAGATACCCAAATTAAACCCAAACCTAATAAAAGCTTGCATACATAGTGTATGTCTATGCTCATCAAATGCACTATTGTTATTAGAACCTTTTCCTGGGGGGGAAACCAAGTAACAAATCCTTGTACAGGTGGGCGCCATTGTATTGTGAAAAGTGGGGTGGGAGTGACGTTGAATAAACAGTTACCTCAGAAATGTTGTGCATTAAATGTACTAAGATGTATACCCTGCGTTACATGTAAATGAGCAGACACCTGTCTGATGTATGTTAATGTAGTATTATGTGCAGATGTTCCAAGTCTTGTTTTATTTAGAAGTTCACTTGTTTATAAATTATTTGCTAGTTTATGAACTGTATACTGTTATTTTTGATGGCATCCTGCCTTATTAGAACTGGAATATCACTATTTCGCACTCTAACGAGATTGAAATGATATACAAATGGCAGCCTTTTCAAGCAGACTAATGAAAACTACTTAACACATTTTAGCAGATTGCAACTTCATATAAGCAAATACATATATAAGTAAAAACCACCTGATGATGAAAATATACATAGTGTCAGTGTAACAGGAGCATTTGGAAAGCTTTCCTTTACTAGTTCACTATACTTTATTAGATAACATTATTGCTATTTTTCAGAGCATTTTCTCCATCTACCTGGCTCTCCCCTATTCCATGAGATTTACCAACCGGTACGGGTGAAGGGTATCAGGCACTTCCTTTGAAGTCAGAAAACAGCATTTTTTAACTGCTATTTATGCCACATTAATAAGCAGTACAACACACTTCAGTGCTATCTGACTTCTTCTTCATACATGACTCTCACAGTGGTTATTGCCACTGCAATTGGCAGAAGAACAAGCTGCCAATATGCCATCCCTCCAACAAGCTGCCAATATGCCATCCCTCCCCCATGGAGTTTGATTACTTGTGGTCACAAATGGTTGTGTAATTGCTGGGATTTGAACAAATGGTCTCTGGATGATAAAGCAATGATACTTCCTATCATTTTTAGGTTAATCTGGTGGTATCTGGTTGACCAGAATATGGGAGTGGCCAGCATATTGAAGCTTTTACTTGCTTATTGGGCTAGCTAATACATTTATATTTTGTTCACTGTATAGATGTGGTAAATAGGGATTAGAATGAAAACTACTGAAATATTAACCAGACCCCTGATGCTGGAATGTGCAAATGTCGCAGAGCAGATGTACACCAGGTCCAGGAAAAAACAATCAGACAAATTCCATGGACAGCTGTGGGTGTGTCGTATAAAACTTTTGGGTAACAAAAAATGCGGTTGTAGACCCTTGTCATGGAGTTTTAAACATTTTGATATTTTTTTTAACCAAAGTAATTCTTGATGTCAGGTCCATTTCCTAGACCTTTTATGCGATGTCCCAAGATGTCTTATAGCTGTGGTATGATCTGTTCCTATGCTTTCTGGGCCTTCTAATGCACTCAGAATCATATGGTTTTCTAACAATAGTGCTATAACTGCCCTATGTTAAGCCCATGGAATGTTCATATACACCCATGTGTGTCATACAATGGTTTTCAACAGTTTTATGTAGGTTAAGTCATGTAAAATACGTATGGAGGTCATAAGTCAACTGAGTATTTTTCTCGCAACAGTTGTATCACTTTTGAATGAACATCATGCCATTTTACTTTGTAATATATTTCACATATTTTAAATGTGAAAGCAAGTAGGCATCTTTCAATTTCACCTTACTGAAAGGTATATCAGTTCCTTCTGCCGTAGCTGTGCTAAATTTGTACGACCAAAAATTGGCAGGTTGTTTGTGAAAGGGGCTTTAGATTGCAACTAGGTCTAACTAAGTCTACATTTCTCCTTCAGCCAGGAAATGCTGTGATGAAATATCGCTATTTGAGACAGATTGTCTCTGTTGGGATAGCATTCTGACAGTCACCATGAAGGGCAGTATTGATTGAATCACAGTTCTGTCACTCATCAAGAAGGCCTATTGACTGTTGGAGTCTCCATCTCTTGGGTCTCTTGGGGCTTCAGACATGTCTTAAAGTTTCCATTATCCTGATAGGTGTGCAAGTTTCCTCTTTAGACAGAAATTAAAAACATGAAAAAGACAGTAAAATAAATTCTTATATTGTAAAAGGAAAGCAAAAATCAAAGCTGCTGTTCCCAGGATATGGTCACATGTGACATGAGATAATTACACATAATCTTTTATTTTCAGCTACATTCTAGGACTGAATCTAATAGCTCCATTATGACAGTGCTGGTGTAACTCCACAATTACAAGTCAAACTTTTCCACACTTAAAAGCCATGAACTCATAGAGCTGTTCCTTGGCTACAGACAAGTCTCCAGTAATTGGAATGCACAAGGCCTTTCTCTGTAATAGCCATGCTCATGGTAATCGTTGCCTTGACTGCCATTGCTGACCGCTATAGCCACCAGAAACACTTTTTACGCAGTTTTTTGATGCGGTTCTTGTTTCGTGGTTGAGACAGGTCAGTTTTAGGAAATAAAGGAACATCATACTCCATGTCCAATGCCTCAAGGACACCCTGAAAGCGGCCCTCCTGAAGACGGAAGTCATGCTCCACACTGGAGAGAGAGAGAGAGAGAGAGAGAGAGAGAGAGAGAGAGAGAGAGAGAGGAGATTATAATCTATATAACTATAATATCAAAAGTATTATGATTCCTGGATTTCACCTTTATAAATGTGGGTATGAAGACAGAAATTATCCATTTTGACTTAGGCAGCCTTATCCATGTGATGTACAATATGTGGATCACTACAGTTTTACAAACTCAGCAAAGAATCTTGTCACTATAAACTTTTATGACTGAATCCTTTTGGGGGAATAAATTTGAGTGTACAGACTGGTAAAAATCTGAAAATTGTTGCGGTAGCAGTTTTGCAGTAGCCTTTTTTAGGAAACAATGAAGAGCCAGTGACAGGAAAGCGTTGTTAATATATTACTAAAAATATACACCCAGCATTTTCTAGTATAAAATCATTATTAAAACTAGCTGATCAGACAAAACCCTATGAAAAAAATCCCCCTAGGCATGGTTCATGATTTCAATAACTGTCCTGTGTCTGTCTGTCCATCCACGCCAACCCTATTGCTGATTTGAGGTTGATTGGTGCAAGAATATGAATAATATTTGACTTTAGTTAATGCAAAAATACGAATACTCGAATACAAATACTCAAAAGATCTCAAAGAACTGAGCAGAATGCACACGTTCATACTATGTAGTGAAAAATATTTTGCACATTTTTGAACATTAACTATTAACTTCAAATTCAAATTTTGTCACATACAAATTCATACAGTAAACCATGTAGTGAAATGCTTATTACATATCAAGAAGAAGAATAAAAATATTAATAACTGTTTGAAAAAAACAACAATAGTTAAAAGTCAAATATAAATATAAAATATAAATGTAGTGACAATAACTAATACGATATGTATTATACAGAAAATACATTAAACGGTTACATTAAAGGTTTTTTATTTTGAGTCTCAGACTGCAAAGGTGCATGCTGGGAGTATGGACATTTGAAAAGTGATGCTCTGTGTGATGGTGCAATAAGTCATTTGTGCTCATCACCTCCCCCACCTCCAACACACACACACACACACACACACACACACACACACACACACACACACAGACAGACACACACAAAACATTAATAGCTCATTAAATGAATAATTAACAAGACAGATGATACAAATGTGAGCAGAGAGTGAAAGACTGTGAATAGAAAACTCAGTGTTAACCTCAATGACATAGAATACGTACACCGCGAGTGTTAGAGTTAGTTATGGCTGCCATGAGTAGCAAAAATCCAAATAAAAACAATTCACTCTCAGTCACTGAGACATAGATTTCTGTCCATTTTTAATAACTGTGAGATCTAGACATTTCATCTATGGCTTATTTTGTCATGCCTCATTTTATCAGCCCCCAGAGTCCCCAGAGAAATAACAATGGGACCTATAAGTATGGTACTATAAGTGTACCATAAGTGTACGAGCATCCATATAATACAGTATACAGAACTGGACCATACTGGACCTTACAGTACAAACAGTAAAGTATAAAGTATAGTATATATTGTATAGTATACAGTAAAGTACTAACTATATACTGTACAGTGTACAGTACTGAACCATACAGTACGAACAGCAGAATAACGTTTGATTGGCACTTTCAAAATGATTTGTGCACCCAACCGCAGGACTTATTTGCTGCCTTAATCCAGGCCACCCGTGGTCACTGATGAATTGGGAAACACGGGAGATTTATTTTTCATTTCCTCCATAAAGAAGCCACGCTACACCTATAACACCAGCCTCGGGCACCTATCAATAGAGATATCTATCAGGAGCCTTTAGGCAGTGCCTAAATCTTTATTAGTTAATGTTATGAGGCATAATGAAATATTTAAAAAATTCACCAAGATTTTAAACTGAAACTGGAAGTTATATGTTCTTTCTTTAACACTGGCTATCACTCCTCTGCAGAATGAAAGGGCTATGTGTTGCCCTGTTAAACATTACATTACTAATAAAACGTGTGCATTTCTGTAGTACCTTATCCCGTAGGTGGACAGGTTTATTTTTTTAAACTCCAATCATTCCTTATTGGTTTTACATGAAGTACTGCTCACATATCCACTGTGATTTGGCAGGTAAATCTTCAACTGGACTAATATTAAAATATTATAAAATACACTGGTCTATAGCCAAAATGCTTCTGAAATAAATACAGTCAGACTTTTATTAATTTTGGGCCGCTGGGAATGAAACTGATGTTTAAAATTGTGGATTGGCTCTAGTTTTTGAGATATGTGGGTGGGTCAGCACCCTGACTTAGGAACCATGAATTATGGGTGAGTTATAAAGGGAAGGTATCTGAATTAAATTAGAAGTCAGTGAATACATCTTTGACTGAATTTAGTAATAAACTTCAGGTAAATTGATTCAATGCCGGAACATTTTCTTTAGGTGCACTAGGGCATGGGTTCAAAACCTGGACATGGAAGGAGTTTGACATGCACTGCATTTTCCACCTAAGCTTGCAGTGCTTTATTAATAACTATTTGTTGATATATTATATAAATATGATAATACTCATCAGTGACTGGGTTTGAAAATTACTTTTATTCTTTCTTTTTAGGCAAAACAATAAATGGTGCAATCTGAAGCTGGTATCACATCATAAATGATAAGGATTGCATCATATTGTCCATAGAAGTCATGAATGGTGCAACGTTAACTCTGTTAACTCAACTTCCATCACTTTACTGAGCAGATTGCTTTATATCAACTATAAAAACCATATACATGCAGCTTCATGTTCGATATAATTATGTAGATGTAAAAAACATAAATATCTTAATCAGTATCCAATCAGCTATTGTCATATTTGAATTCAGCATACCAAAATCCATATAATAATAATAGCACACTTTGTTTGTCTGAAGCAAACACGTCTAAAAATGTGTATACCAGTAAAATCAGGTAAAGAGATATCAAATAATGACCAGCAGTTTGCAAGGCAGATTCGTTTTGTTTTCATCCCAGGAAGGTATCATCATCCACGATAATCATCCCCTCTCCTGTGTCTGTCTGTGAAATGCTGCTTGCTGTCCATGGTCTCACACTCAGGTCATACAAATTGTTCCAGCTTCATATATTTAAAAGATAAAAACAACAATATAATTCATCTTCATCTCCTTTGTTTTTATAAATTCCTCCTCATTTCTACTGCAATCAAATTGTTACAGTGGAAAAGCGTCTGTTATTTTCCTATTCAGTGAATGCGGATTTCTTGATGAGAGTTAAAGTGGTTCTGTTCTGCGTCTTTTTTCTCTTATCGAATGCCAATTTTAAGTATTAACGTGGCACTCATGGCTTTGATTTTCATGTCATTTATTTATCAAGATAGAAAATTAAAATGTTATATTCTGTAGAACAGGCCATGGGTAGTATTTATTTGAGTTTTGTATTCGAAAATCTGTGCATGCTGGGATAAATGATCTTACCAGCTACTGCATCACTCAAACTAGTTTTACGAAGCAAAGTTTTCTTGTTATGTTAGTAAAGATTGTATGACTTTGGGGGCAAAAGAAAGAGAAAGTGATACATATTTCATCTGGTCTCTGAAGCAGAAATGACAGCCTGTTTGCCGTAGCTGAGACAAACAGCAGGCCAAAATGATACATTAATCACAACCTATACTCACACACAAACACTCATGCATCCATGTTAGCTGACAGCATGCTCATTGATCACTATCCTGCTTCTTATCTTAACAGCTCGGACAATTCTCCCACCTCATTCGCCCCCTCTGTCTTCTTCCCTTTGTATTTCCTTCTTTCTGGCTTAAGTCTTTCACTTGCTGTCTCTAATCCTGTGATCCTTACTGCATGCTTCTTTCTCTTTGCTCTCTTTTACTTAAGGACAAGACATGCTGGTGTTGGAATGATATTATCTTTATCTGTGTTAGTCAAGAAAAGCCCATAATGACCTATTTAATCCTGCATGCTCCAATACGAAACCCACCGCTATGTATGAGGGGCCAATCATTCCATGTATTTGTGTGTGTGTGTGTGTGTGTGTGTGTGTGTGTGTGTGTGTATGTGTGTGTGTGTGTGTGTGTGAGAGAGAGAGAGAGAGAGAGAGAGAGAAGTAGAAGGACTCTGCACTATAGACATTACCACTGTTGATTTTTGCAGAATTGTCAAATCTAAATCCTGAATATAAGTAATAATATAAATAATAATAATGCTATATAGTTTTTGTGCTTTATATAATGCTATAAAGAAAAAAAGAAGAGCATAGGAGGAGAGGAGGAGATTTCTTCTGCAAGAATAAAGATCAATATTTTAAACACTATTTGTATTTTTTTAATTTTCATATTCAAGTGTTATACACAGAGACACTGAGTTGAAGCAGGTGTAACTTTTTTAGTAAGACATGACCTTAATTTATTATATTAAGGCTACAAGATAATATATTGAGGCTCCAAACTAAACTAAGGAATGACTGGTACTTGTTTAACAACATACATAATACAATTTGGCATTTTACTGTATATTATTTCCCAAATATTTGGCAATAACCAAGGAAAAAATCTAAAATTATATTTTGCAGTGAGTTTTTATATCATTCCAAGATTCAAGTAAAGTGTAACATTGTTGTGTAAATCATTCCCATTCTCAAGTGTCTGTGGAAAAAATGTCATGTCATGTCATGTCATTTTCTGAACCGCTTAATCCTAATTAGGGTCGCGGGGAGGCTGGCGCCCAT
>JAQMYF010000007.1:20179489-20198112 GCA_030014195.1 Neosilurus mollespiculum
CTCTCTCTCTCTCTCTCTCTCTCTCTCACACACACACACACACACACACACACACACACACACACACACACACACTGAACTCTTCAGACATTAACCCCTCATTACCGTTTTCTCCACCTCCTCTTAAGTCAATCTTTTACATTTCTAAAATGGGGTGGGGTTTTTTTTTGTCTCTTTTCTTCCCCCAGTAGCACTCTTACTTACACCTTGTAAGCTTATCTTGTCCTTTGCTAATCCCCACTCTCTTTGTGTGTGTGGGAGGGGTGTGTGTCTGGCTACGGGGAGGGAGGGGAGCTCATGTGTACACGAATGAATGCGATTTGGAGGATCATTAGGCTAATATGCTAATGACCCCCATTAGCCTCTGGCAGAAGGACATTAATAAGAAACAATACAGAGTACACACACATAAGCGCACACCAAACAGGTGTGCGTGGGTCTGTGTGTGCACAAGAAACGTGTCCTAATCAAATAGCAATACACATGCATGCCCTTGATCCTCATTAGGTTGTGTACTTGTGGTGTGTGTCCTTGATTAGGATGCAGAGACGAAAAAGCAGAGGAAGTGGATGAGAGGGGGACCGATGGTGTGTGTGTGTGTGTGTGTGTGTGTGTGTGTGTGAGTGAAGGAGGGGAGTATAGGAGCTAATTTGTCAGGGATTTGGGTGCAGTTGTGTTTGGAGTATCAGAAGGCAAGTTTCCATTTATGAATTTGATTGAGGTAGCACATCCCAGCATATTTAACAGTGGATTCATGTTGTGTTCTCAATAGTTTAATAAGAGAACAATTTTAATATGACACCAAAATGATCTCCACTTGGAAACTCAACCAAAAATGGAACTCATTCACTCAAACTTGTACATTCAAATATTTAATTTACAATCTTAAAATTTAAGTTGGATAAACTATTGAGTTATTACATATTGTGGTACTACTGGAATACTTCTTGGTTGAAATGCTTAAATCACATACTGGATTATTATTATTTTATTATTATTTTTTTTTATACAGTTATGTTTGAAGTATTTTTTGTGCTCATTTATACAAAAGAGCATTACTGAGTTCAGGCACGAATATGGTTATGCGGTATTGCTGTGTTAATTCCACAATGGAAAATTTTGGTCCGGCATTTAACCCATTCAAAATGAGCACAACAGTGAACAGACACACTCGGAGCAGTGGGCAGCCACATTGTGGCTCCCAGAGAGCACTTGGGGGTTAGGTGCCATACTCAAGGGCAATTTAGCCATGAAGGTGGAGGAAGGGGAGATTTCTGCCAGTTCAGGAATCAAACCAGTGACCTTTCATTCCCGAACCTTCTCTATTCATTAGGCCACAGCTGCCCGAATGTTGGATGAGAAGGTCTAGAGGTCCAGTTTACCATAAAGATGTTCAGTAGAGTTGTGGTCAGGGCTCTCTGCAGTTGGCTCAAGTTCTTCCACTTCAACCTTAGCAAGCCACAGCCTTATGTCTAATGGAGTAACAGATTTGGGTCCCTTAGTTCCAGTGAATAGAAAACTTAAAGATACAGCAAACAAAGACATTCTACACAACTGTGTGCTTCTAATTTCGTGTCACTGTTTTGGGGAATGGCTGACATATGGGTATGATGAACACAACACTTGCTACACATATTACAAAATTAGTAAACCACCTGTCACAATAAAAAGAATGCTCATAGATTCATATATATCTGCATGACAGAACATTGCGAGTTCCCGCTGAGTGTGTTAGGCCGCCTCCAAATGCGCATACACATCGGTTCGTAAAGAGGTAGGTGGCATCATCGCATATCACAGAGGGAGCATGTGCTTGCTTATGCCCTTCCCTGGTTGATGGTGGTTGTATGTGATAAGGAGGCAATACTATACAGGTGGTCACTGGATACAACTAAAATTAGTGGAGGGAAAAAGGGGGCGTAGACAATGGCAGCAAGAATGCTGACTAATAAATAAAGATTTCATTGAAATAAATTAAAAGAATTTGTTGTTGTGCATGCTGAATTGTTTTGGTTTAGATTTAATTAATTTGTTCAATTTACTTTTTTCAACTGACAAATACAAATTAAATTAATTGTGTTGAATCAATCAATCAATCAATCATAAGGCATCAAAATGTTATTGTAACAAGTCAAATCAGGTGATCTTTTTACTCGTGTGTGTGTGTGTGTGTGTGTGTGTGTGTGTGTGTGGAGATATTGCTGTGTTGAAGTGTGGCTTGGGTTTATTTTGCGTTATCCTTGAATGACCACACACACACACACACACACACACACACACACACACACACACACACACACACACACACACACACACGCGCGCGCGCAGACACTCTGCTCCCAATACTGTACTGCTGTCGTGTCTTGTCATTAATGTTACGCTGCGCTTCACCTGCATTTGAAAGCAATATTAAACTTTTATCCTTCACACTCCCCTGTCTTTATCTGTCCCGCATTACTCGCCTCCCTTCAAAGCCTCCATGATCTCTCTATCTACTCCACTGAGGCATCCTATTTGCCCTCCCTACCTGTTTCACCCTTATTCTCTCCTGACTTTGTATTTCTCCTTTCATCCCTGTCTTCCCTATGGATACAACACAGTCTGTGATCGTGAGTGCAGTCCAGGAACTCTACATACAATAAAAGCACACATTTGCACACATTTGCAGGTTGCTACATGGTGTTTGTATGGTTGTATGTGTGTGTGTGTGTGTGTGTGTGTTTGTGTGTGTGTGTGTGTGTGTGTGTGTGTGTGTGTGTGTGTGTGTGTGTGTGTGTGAATTTGTGCTATCATGTGAAGATGTTCTAGTTGGCAGCTGGGGTCTATGTGTGTGTCTCTCTCTCTTCACACACATTCTCTTTCTGAACGTGATTGGGCGAGAGAAAGTGAGAGAGAGATTGGTGACAGAGTGCTTCATCTACAGCTCCCTGATTATTGATCGCTGGCTAAGGTCCCTGCAATCCAAATTACAAAGACCACACACACACACACACACACACACACACACACCTTCAGTTCCCCTTCTACAGCCTGTCCATGCAAAACAAAACAAGAAATGCACTTTTTGAGATATAGCAACACAGATGGTACTGAATGGTTCGTAACCTCCACACTAGCTACCCATCCATCTAGTGGGATTTAAATATTTCAGCTCTGGTGTGTTGTACTACACTGAATCTTATTCAAGTGTGTTTTATCAGCACGGGTATGCGATAAATAGTGAATTGCTGTGTCTTTTTACTAACATAAGAAGTTGATGTTTTTTCTTCTTCTGGAGGCAGAGATGAGTCATGTTGGGTTTTTTAATTAGACATAATGACTGAGCATAAATCACAATAAGAGAAACCAAAGGTCAAGAGAAAATAATATTTTGCATTATGTTAGAGTATGTTATATAATGAATAAAACCTCGCTATGTAAGGGATAATGTACAGCAAGCCGGCAGGGGATCAGAGTCTTGCATCAGCCCTAAGGGGTTTATTTTGTAATAATGACCAGCTTACTGTACATTATCCAGCTTATTACAGTCACGTGCAAAATTTATTTTAAAATGATTTTACTGATTTAAAAATTCTGTCCATTAATGATGCACTCCACATGAACAGCTTGTAATGAATAAAAAAGGTTTGTTATAAAGAAACAACAGACAGTACAATACCATAACTGACCAGTGAGAATGGATTATTTAAATTAGCTATATATATATGTAATAATTAACTATTATTTGCTGTAGGCAAGGTGGATGTCGCTAAATTGGTGGATGTCTGCCTCAGAGACTATTCAATTCAGCAACATCCACAGTTGCTCTGCATGCTCTGAGCTGAACTAAGAGCTGTGTCACTAACAACATTTTTTGCACCAACTCATTCAGATAGTATATATAATTACAGCACAACATAAGTAAAGGTTTCATATAGACTATGCAGAAACACACATAAAAAAACCCTAAAATGAGATTTTAATTATTTATTTTTCTTTTTTAAAGCAGAATAATGATGATGCCACCTGCTCCAAGTGACTGTGACAGCTTTTAAGTGTCTCTCATTTTGATTAAACCAAGATAATGTTTTTTTAATCCAGTCAGATTGTGCCATTTCTGTATAGTATATACTAAATATTAATAGATTACAAGGTGGTATAGTCTGGTTTCAAATCTGATATAGCACAATGCAAAGTGAATACAGCCTCAGGCAAAGTGATGGGCTGTTAGCACCTCGAAGTGAATTCTATTGCTCTAACACTAATACTCTTGCATCACAGCCCAAAGTATGAAATTCCTTTAATATCACAGTGATTTGTCAGTGAATGCACCATATAATTTATTAATGAATGCTGTTGCACTTTGAATTGGTTTATAGTTAGATTAAATATTATAAACCATTTGACACAGCCGCACCTATGTATTAAATTAATAAATAATCTAGTTTTCTTTGCTAAACAACGTGTTTCTATTAATTAAAAAGTGTATTAACAGCATTGTTCATTATTTAGGCTTAGAAAACACAACATCTGGTAAACAAGTCTGTGTGTGAGCTGTTAGGATTAAAAACATCAGACTCATTGGAACAAGTGCATCAGTATAAAAGAATTGTTTATGTTACAGCCATAACTACTGTCCGTGCATGTTACAGCCATAACTACTGTCCGTGCAAACATCAATCAAAAATAAACAGTCTTTCTGACCTATCAGATTCAAGATTTCAAAAAGCATATACTGTAGTATAAATTATGGTGAAAGTTTGTTATTTTTTTATCAGACCAATACCAGGAAAGTTAAAAAACTTATCTTGAATTTCTGCCATCAGTATGCTCAGAGAGTCCACAAAAACAACCTTGTTTAAGTTCTCATTTGCATTTTTCAGTCTTCTGTGAATTTAGAATTACAAAGGCTAATATTGCCTTAGAGATTATCCAACCACATATTTTGTAGCCCTAAGTTTGACTTGCGTATCAGTCACACAGTCAGTCCTCTCAAGGGCAGCTGATCTGGACCTTGTATTAGAAAAAGTATATTGTAACACAGACCATTCATTTAATAATAGTTTTCACATGACCACCTTTACCAAGATTTCAAGCTTCAGTAAAAAACGGGGAAGTTTGTAATGTACTGTATGTAAAGCTGAGCAGCTGTTTCTCAGAGACTGACTTTTAAAAAAAGGTCACAAATCTTGTAAAAATGGATATACAACTATTCTCAGGTATGTTTCAGGTAGAATAGAAATACATATACCCAATCTTTAGGACTACAAGCTTTGTAGATTTGTTTTAGGACTTTTGCATTACTGAGTCATTACAAAAATATCAAAAACATTTTAGATTTCTAAAAATTCATTTTCCAGCAGAAAATGCAATGTGTCAAAAGATATTTAAATGGCAGTAAAAAAAACAAAAAACAAAAAAACAAACAAACAAACAAAAAAAAAACCCCAAAGACTATGGTTTTGCTGTAATAATAAGAAAAAAGTGCAACAGTTAAAACCTCCAGAAGAGCTTTGGCTGGCTTTGCACAATGTTCAGTAAAACCTCCAGCTAATTTCCTTTTAAAATTACACACATTCTGCCTGAGAATACTATTTCTTTTAAAGCAAAACAAAAAATGTTCCACCAAATAATGACTTTGGTTCCTTTACTGTAGTCCACTGCTATTGCAGTATTTCCGTTTTCACGGAAACATTTAATTTTATTATGTATAAGGCATCTTGTACTAAGCATTTCTTTAAGGGTGCCTGAAACTTTTGCACAGTATTGTATAAAGAGATTTTACTGTCTGCCTCATACATTACTTTCAACAACTCAAAAATCATGGAAGTCAGATTTTTATTGTTGTGGACCGGAGTAACTGATACTATCTGGGACATTTATTCTCTGTCCTGCACTCCAAAATCAAGCATTTATACTGCATACCCTTAATAAAAAATAACAATGAATATCCCTCACATGTGCACAAGCTCCAATTAAAAAAGGTACAGTGGAAAAGGTAGCAAAGGTTTGCGTAATCCCAGTGGAACAGCATGGTTTCACAGCATGCAACATGACCAGGGTAAAGAGGTTACTCAAGATGAATGAGTTCATTATGGCTGGTCAAACAGTGGAACAAAGAAAGGAGGAAATTTCCTTTTATATATTAAACTTAAACATTCAGTGTTTTTTCTACCTTAATGATTTTACAATCACTTTTACTATCATCACTCTGTCCAGTCCATCTTCTTCTCAAATTAGTAAAATTATCAGTAAAATTATCAATTACACTCACTCAAGCTCTGTTGGATCCTGTTTGTTCTCATTTTTTTGCAGAGAAACAATGTCCATGGGGTAGTTCTGGTGAGCAGAAAACTATGCATGTCCTTTTTATTCATTGTGAGCAGTGAACTGATTTACAAATGTAACCTTTAAATGAATTTGAAATTATATAAAGCATAAAGTTGGCTAGGTTATCAGAGCACTTTTTCAGTGTCCTTGTACCCATTGACGGCTTTAGTAGAACAATCACATCAGCCGTTCCAGACTCTGATTCTTACAATGCCCCACAACCTACAGACGAAGTACCACTGAAGCTCAAGGAAAGCTGGTCCGAGAACAACATCAGTGTTTGGGTGAATTAGATGCAAGAGTGAATCTGTTCACCAGCGCATTTCCCCAAACTTTAAGAGCTCGTCAGCCACAGACCATGTGACCCAGCTCACTTATTTCCCATCTCAATAAATACACTATTTCACAACTGAACAATGTGAAACAAGTTCAGCAGAGCACAGCTGAGTACTGTATGCAGTAGAGTTCCCCACTATTACTGCAGAAAGTAAATGGAGTGAACCTGCACCGAAAGCAGCTTTTTACCAAGATCTCAACTCAGACGCACACAATGATACACTGCCGCATTGATAAGATGTCTCAAGTCCCTGGTTGATCTGATCATGTGTCTAAATAACCTGCCAGGAGACTGTCAGTTCCACACATTCTGCTGACCATCAGGAACCCATGCTGCTCTGAAGAACTAAGCTCAGCCTATTGAATGCAAGAAACTTGGTGGTGGTGGTGGTGGTGGTGGGGGGGGTAGGTTAGTGTTAAGCTATATTTTAACAACCCCAATCACTTTCTTGTTCAGTGTTCCAGTTGCACAAAAAAAGCTTTTACTCTCTTCCAGACTCAGAGAACACCCACATCCCCAGGTTCTCCCACAGTGAGTCTATCTTAGTTGCTATCTCATCACTCATGTTAAAGGTCCGGATATAGCACAGAGGATCTCCTTCCCTCATCTTAGCTGACTGACTGTCTTAACCCTGACTGACTCAGAACCGTAGACAACTTAATGGACCAAAATACCATCAAGCAACTCATCATTTCCACTTGCAACACCCACTTAAGATCAAAGACTCATAGAGGGCCTTTCAGTACCAGCACTGTCAAGCTATGCACCAATTCAGTGCCCTTCAACAGGCAATTATCTCCTTTCAGTTCACAGTCATCACAAAGTATCCAATAATAAATTCATTTTTTACAAATGCATCTTCATGAGCACCAATTTTCCTGGCTGAAGAAACACGTCAACAAATAGTCGACAAATTGCCTCCACAGTTATCTTCACTGCGCAAATCTCAGAATTGGATCTATATCCATAGAAAATCCCAACACACCCATAACAGCTAACATTCTGAAAGTGTATTATGACCGCAGTAGGCCCAATGAAGTCAAGGTCAGCTGCCTGCCACCACATCAACCATATGACTGTGCAATTAACCACCTGTCTTGTATCATGCCACTACACAGCCACATTTATCTAATGTCTCTCACTGAGCAACAAGCCATGGAGGACTATGCCCAAGAAGCCCTTCAAAAAGTGTTTATTTATCTGTAAACCTTTGAAATATCAGCTGGCTTCTTAATTGTCAAAAAGAAAGGAGGTCTTTACCCTTAAATGGATACTGCATTAATCCTGCAAGGGAAATTATTGCCTCTGCATTTAACCCATGCAAAGTGAACACACACATGTAAACAGTGAGCACACACACAGACTTGGAGCAGTGGGCTGCCACACACATTGGGGGTGCCCGGAGAGCAGTTGGGGGTTAGGTGCCTTGCTCAAGGGTACTTCAGCCATGAAGGTGAGGGAAGGGAAGGTGCAGCTCACTTCCCCACCTCCACACACTTTTCCTGCTAGTTTTCAGAATTGAACCAGTGACCTTTCGTTCCCAAAGCAGTTTCTCTAATCATTAGAGATAGGGTTTATTATAGAGGATTTATAGAGGGATGAACCAGATCATGGTTAAGTACATCTATCCAGTACCATTAGTCCCCTCAGCCTTGGAGCAATTCAGATAAGCCAAGATTTTCACAATTATTTTGCAGGCAGCATGGTCACATAGTGGTTAGCATGTCTGCCTCACAGCAAAAAGAGGCTGAATTCGAGTCCCAGACTTGGGCGTTTCTGTGTGGAGTTTGCATGTTCTCGCTGTGCTTGTGTGGGTTTCCTCTGGGTAGTCAGGTTTCCTTCCACAGACCAAAGACATGCACATTAAGCTAATTGTGAGTGTGAATAGTTGTGTGTGTGTGTGTGTGTGTGTGTGTTGGCCCTGCGATGGTCTGGCGAGCTATTCAGGGTGCACCTCACCTTCGCCCAGTGTTTTAATGGGCGATGAATTTGATTTAGGCTCCAGCCCCTCCGTGACCTCAGTAGGATGAAGTGGTTTGCCAGATGAGTGAGTGAATGAGTACACCTGTGCAGTGCACACAATCTTGTGCACAGTTATTGAGTGAAAAAAGCCTTTAGCACTACCTCTGGCCACTATTAGTACTGTGTACTAATTTTTTTTGTATGAGCACACACACACGTAAACAGTGAGTACACACACTCTGAACAATGGTCTAACACAATGCAGCACAAGTCCCTGCACCTTGTTCCCTTGCCTAGCCTGTCCAGATCTGGACCTTATATCCAAGAATGCACAATGACCTATAAAAATTACCACATGGATTACAACCCCCAAACTCCATGCTCCAGACTTCTTATCACACACACTTGTTCACGATCACAGTCACAAACTACTAAAGGACTTGGTGGCATAGTGGTTAGCACATCCACCTCAGAGCAACAAGGCCCTGGCGTCGAGTCCTGGGCATGGAGAGGGTGTTTTTGTGTGGAGTTTGCATGTTCTCCCTGTGCTTGTACCGGTTTAATCTGGTTCCCTCCTACAATCCAGAGACATACATATCAGACTAGTTGGCAGTTCCAGATTGCCCCTAGGTGTGAATGTGTATGAATGGTTTGTATGTGTTGGCCTTGCAATGGACTGACGGACTGTTCAGGGTGTACCCTCGCCCAGAGTTGGCTGAGATAGGTTCCACCCCCTCCGGCAACCGCCATAGGATTTGGCTGTTTGGTACTCTATATATCTGTGTCAGTATAGCCAGTATTTACTGATATTACTTTTGATGTCATGAGCATTCCTCATTTTGCCCTGCGATGGCCTGGAGAGCTGTACAGAGTCAGCTGAGATGGGCGCCAGCGTCCCCGCGACCCTCATTAGGATTAAGTGGTTCAGAAAATGGATAGATGAATGGATTCCTCATTTTGATTTGGTCCTGATTTACTGATTCATGTTTTTGGTCTTCTGCTTCTGATACCCTGTTTGCTGATTTCCTGATTCTGTGCCTGACTACTATTGTCCATCATATTTTGGAAATATTTGCCCTGTGTTTATTAAGCTCTTCAGATTCAAATTTCACTGGTTCCAGCATCTGCCTGAGACGAATGCATTGATTCTTATATACTAACCGCTAATTAGCTAATTACCAACAGTATATTAATTACCTACTAATTACTGAAGATTAGATCAAAGGTATGATGTTTCCTGTTTAAACCATGACCTGTCAGAATGAACTTTACTAAGTTATATCAATGAAGCACTATCTGATATGATAAGAAACACAGCATTAGAAGTTCTTCAGGTGGCCATGTGACCCGTGGAAATGAGGGAACATCAGACATTGGCCATTTTCTTTACTGTGTATGATGGTGCCTGGCTTCACAGGAGAGCATTAATGGGAGTTTGGTTATGATTTGATTTAGTTCAGAGGAGCTCACTGAAGAGTGCATTCTGTTTTATTATAAGTAGGAGTCATTACAAGGATAAAAGGAAAACTACAGAAGAATCTCATTAAAGAGAGACATTTGACACTCACTTTCCCTGTCTCTCAATCTCTCTCTCTCTCTCTCTCTCTCTCTCTCACACACACACACACACACACACACAAACATATGCACCACTACTACCACCACCACCACCAACAATAATCTTTCAGTATGCAGTTATGGAGCAGTGAAAACAGAGCAGTGTAATGGTCATGTTCAGTAGGGATGTTCTAATAACTATCAGACAAAATGCAAACACATTTGCTAACATGAGTAATTCCCACAGATATGCGTCTGTCATTTACTAGCCAAAACACACTTGCGTGAAAAGATAGTTTGATAAAATACACAGATAAATGACAAAACACTGTAATGTGACCTTGTAAATCAATGAACAGTGTCAGGTGAATATGCAGTAAATTTCAAGGTGCTTGCGCTCTCTCTCTTTCTCTCTCTCTCTCTCTCTCAATAATTCTTTATAAGCTGTAGCACAACAAGCCAATGTCAAGTCTCCCTAATTCAGATTAATGAGTGTCCAAGGAATATTTGGGATATGTCAAATTTAAAATTTTTACAGACAACTGTTGTGATGTGTGGCCTTGTGACCATTTTTTTTCTTTTTAAGATGGAAATAGTAACTAGAGACAGAATTTGCATAAACATCCATAACATTTTGTATAATCATCATTGAACTCTTTTCCTTCCTCTTCTCACTGCAATGTACACACCTAAGGTGTAGCTGCCGATGTACTTTAAAGACTGCACACTTTCGGTAGTCATGTATTTTGTAAACTCCACCTCTATGCTAGTCATGTATTTTCTCGACTCAGGCTTTACACTAGTTGTGTACTTTGTTAACTACAGTGCCATGCTAGTGATGTACTTTACAGTTTCCAGGTATACACTAGTCATCTATTTCGTTCTATTCAAGTTACTGTACTTTGATTGTGAATAATTTTTATTTAATTTTAATTAAAACGTCTTTCGTTACTATTTTGGTCTAATTTTGCATTGGTTTATCGTTTTCCTACAATGCCATTCAAATACTTGCTTGTAATGGCAGCAATTTTATTTAGTTCTTGTTTAATTTCTATGTAAAAGGGCCCATTCACTTCCAGGTATATTAAATAAACATAAAATACAGTGTTATCTCTTGGAAATAAAATGGAATTGGCCACAATGTCTTTCTGAAACCATTTGCCTATTCCTGTACACAAGTGTCAATCACCTCTGCACCAAGCATGATGATATTAGTAAACATCGGCATCTCTTTTATTTCTCTAGAAATCTTGTGTCTGTCCGCAGTCCATGAGAGCGCACTCTGCCCTAGGAAGTTATTACCTTTCGCATGAGCTATATATTGTTCATGTCATTATCAGTAGGAATTTAAGAACTTACTGAAATTGTACTTAAGTAAAGTAATATCCATTCATTAATTTTCTGAACCGCTTAATTCTAATTAGGGTCGCGGGGAGGTCTCAGCCGACTCTGGGCGAGGGCGTAAAGTAATATTACGATAGCCATTACATTTACATAGACAGGAACTTTCCAATTACATAATTAGAAGTTCCAATTCGTCTCCGGTTAGACAGTGCATGTGTGTGTCCATATACCAAAAACATGCAAAAAGTCAGTGAATGAGTGTGTTTGCGCCTCTAGTCACTGTTACTGTAAACAGATATAGAACCAAAAAAAGATGTAACACAGGTGAATAAGAGGTACTAAGGCTGTTTTTGCCAGGAAACGTTTAAAAACAGCAAAAATGAACTGATAATGGAAGAAAAACTCATGGATTGTTCACTAGTGAATGGGTACCTTTTAAAGAGATCAGTGAAGCAGCACTTTTAGTACTTTAGTCTGTTGAGCGTTCTAATACTATCATCTATACATTCTAATTTAACAGATTAGCTTTCAAAACTTAACATTTCATTCTAATGCCACCATCAATGCTATAGTCATCATCAGCATCATTATCATCATCATCATCATCATCATCATCATCCCAACTTACTTGGAGAGCTGAATCTCATAGTTGTGGACCAGGTTGTTGTTTTACTGAATTGCATCCTGGAACTTCAGATTGCCATTGTTTGTGGTCTACACCTTTACACCGGATTTCTCATTAATATGATACTGAAAATTTCTGTCCAACTCTGAAGGAGAAAATAAGTTCTTCTGTGTTTGTTTGAAAAGTTAAAGGCTTAAATGAAGGGTTATATCTTGTGTTTGTGTTCACTGAAGTTGTATTAATGTTACAAGAACTGAATTGTTGTTATTGGACCCACACAGTTTTGGAACACAGAGTACAATAAATTGCAATGACTCGTTAAAGAGCGTAGACTTTACAACACCTGGATTCAGGCAGTAGATCGATCTGAATTGGTGCTCAGAACCTGATGAGCCAAATATAATGAGTCATGTTTCTCAGATTTTGTCTCAGACAAAAAATTGCATTTAAAAACAACATTACTGACTGAATCACTGCACAAGGGTGCAGTTGATTTCAGAATGATCTCATTTCTCCCATTTTTGAATGTTTAAGTTAGGCATATAAATAATTTATTTAGTTATTAATTTATTCATTCATTCATTTATCTGCTGAACCGCTTAGTTCTACTTGGGTCACGGCCGTCTCTGGGTGAAGGTCTGGTACACTCTGAACAGCATTGGCCATTGCAGGGCAACACAAACAATCTTTCACACTCACATTCACACCTAGGGGCAGTTTTGAACAGCCATTTAGCTTAATGTACATGCCTTTGGACTGTGGGAGGAAACCGGAGCACCTGAAGGAAACCAAGGCTATTACGGGAAGAACATGCAAACTCCACACATAAACACTCTTGTCAAGCCTGCGACCCAAACCCAGAATCTTCGTATTGTGAGACATATGTGCTAACCACTATGCCAACATTCTGCCCTATTTAGTTATTATGATTAGGCTAAATAATAGTCTGAAGTCTAGACTGAATATAAATATACTGAAAACCTAGAATTCCTTTTAGCATTATTTCCTTGCATCCAATTTTAAAGGCACTTCAAGCCTATGAAATCCAGTTTATGATCAGTTGCTTTATGTTGATGACCTTTGCTTCAGACTGATGAAGACGCTTGGAGTGTTATCTCAGTTTAAGGGAAAATCACTGCTTGAGTGCACAGTCTGTGTGCGTTTTCTGTGAGCTTTGCAAGTGTGTACAGAAGAAAGCTCACACTGTAGGTGCATATTTGTGTGAGGAAGAAGTGGGCTATATTTTCTGCACACACACACACACAAACACACACACACATCATTTTGTCGAGTTTCAATCACCTAATGCATCAGGGCTTTAATCAGAAAAGTGGGAAAGTATGTGTATACTTTATTGGGTAGCTAAGCATCAAGAGAACATTTTGGTTAATCAGGGTTCTAAGCATTTTCTATATATTACTTTGACATTTATTGTTACTCTCTCTCATATTCTAATAAAAACACACACACACACACACACACACACACACACACAGTCTCTCAAAAACAGTCTGTCCGTCTGTCTGTCTCTTTCTCGTCCCTCCATCCCTTCAACCTACCTATCCCTTCAACCTCACTCCATCATAACCTGTCATACTCACCTTTATCGCTTCTCTCTCTTTCTTCCCTTTCTCCTCTATCATCACCCCTTCCTGGGCTTTCATCCTGCTCTCCGCCTCTTCCGCTTTGCCTCTTTCACTTTTTCAGTCTCACCTTCTCACACTGTGTCCCGTTTATCAGTTGGTGCAATCTGTCTCTCTGACTGCCACTCCATCACTGCCACCATCCTACAGATCTAAGTTTCCCTCTTCCTCCCTCTCTGTCACTCACTTTCTCCCTCTATCACTCTTTCACACACTTCTTTTTAATGTAATTGATGCTTTTGTAAACCACTTTACCTGATGTTGTTCTACCTGAGTAATCAGTAGTGGTCAAATTTACAGTTGAATAGAGAAGTCTCTTGTGCACCCCCTTTCACTTTTCTTTCACATTCACACTTTTTGTCTGCCTTCTGCCTGCTTCAGGCCATCATTTCTTTGTCAAAAGAGCCTCTTGTTAGCATTTGAGTTCCATGTGGTTTTTTTTTCTCTGTACTGCCATTGACTCCTGATTATTGCTAACACATATACCACATGAACAGCCTCATTATGTCTTATACCATGTTTAATTCATGTTGCATAATTTTAATGTGAGTTTTAGGCCAGCACTAAAATTCTCAGTGAGATATAATGGTTTACTATTAACTCAGATTTAAACCATCAAAAATGTATAAATATTTGAGACAATTTGCTCTAACTGGTCACATTCAGCTCTACATAGTGGAAGTTGCAGACACTCAAAAAAGAATACCCTGAAGATTACTGTTTATTGTGAGGTTGGTACCCTATACAAATGCCTCCAGACAATACAGACATAAAGTATAGTATACATACATAGTGTACAGTGGATAGTACAAAAGTCAGATAGTTAAAATCAATTGAAAGGAGTAAGTTGATTAAACCTAAAGGTGCCCATTCACTTACCATGGAAATTAAATAAAGATAAAATACAGTGTTTTCTCTTTTAAACTAAATGGAATCAACCACAATGTCCTTCTGAAATAATTTGCTTACTCTTACGTACGTGAGTGTCAGTGATGATACAGAGAAAGTAAACTTAGCACACTCACAATCTGGAGGTGAGAGCACAAACCTATCATCAAAACAAAATGGCGAACATCAACACAGACACGTACAATGCACACAGTGAAAAATTGGAACAATTTAAGTAACTACAGACAGGCCAGATGTAATCCATGTGTGTGTGTGCGTTTGTGTAAGTGTGTGGATGAGGGAGAGAGAGAGAGAGAGAGAGAGAGAGAGAGAGAATGAAAGGAATACATGACCCTCTCTTAAAATTGCCTCCTTCCATTTTTTAACACTTGATCTCAGACATTCCCCGCTTTCTACAAATCAGTGCTGCACTGCCACATTATCGCACATGCACAAGATCATTCTTCTGGTAAAGTGGTCTTGCTATTGTAAACCAACCAAAATCTAACACATCTCTTTTAGCTGGTCAACAACTTCTTAAGGCAATAATCAGATGGTCAGGTGGGAATGATAAGGTTGGAGCCAAAGTCTTTAGGAAGCTAGCTTTCCAGGAACAGGGTTTGAGACTACTGGTAAACAGGCACACAAGGACTGTATTGACAAAAACACACAAACAAAACAAAATGTAAAATTGATCAATTAGGTGAAACTAAGCCTGTTAGTTAGGGTTTAGCCGTTTTTTGTATTTTTTCATTCATCCAAAATGAACTGATAATGGAAGATAAAAACGTTAAAGATAAAAGAAGAAGAAGATTAAAAAAGAACATTAAAACATAAAATGTTACTTGAAATTCAAATAAATTATTTTTGCAATTAAAAAGCTCAGTGTTAAAAATGCATGAGGTGATGACACATTTCTTACACACTAGATTAAAATTCAGCATGAGACACTGGCAGACTATTTTATTGGAAGCTCACAAATCACAGTACCTTCATGTTTACTGAAAACAAGGATGGAGGAATATTGATATAATGTGTTGTAATGTACTGTTATGTCATATTATTTTATTTGTTGTGTTGTACATTATACAATCTCAGGTTAAAATGCCAGGGGATTTTTAAAGTAAGAAGCCCATCCCAGTTGACTCCAGGTGAAGAGATACACCATAAGCAGCTTGCTAGACTGTAACACGGCCAACACTGACACAACCACTCACACTGACACCTACAGGCAATTTGGAACAGCCTATTAACCTAACATTGCATGTCTTTGGACTGTGGGAGGAAACCAGTACAAGCATAGGGAGAACATGTAAACTCCACACAAAAACGTCTCTGCTGAGCCGGGCATGGAGCTCAAACCCAGGACCTTCATGCTGTGAGATAGATGTGCTAACCATTACACCTCAGTTTCTAAAATCCCCTTTGATAAGAGTGAAGGAAATGCCTTTCTAGCTAGTCATATTAATCAAGACGTCTGTGTGACTGTTTTTATCAATCAGTGATCTGCATGATTGCTGGCTTGCCTCAGATAGTACCTGCAGAATGAATACTGAACTGTGGCATGCTTGGCAGTGGAATGAATATAATGGTGGAAATGTGGTGAATCGTGGATAATTTTCCAAACTGTGCCTCTGTAAACTAGGCCAAGCCTAATGAAGACACACAGTAGGAATACGTGGAGCCAGTTCATGGCAACAGCAAGTGCACATAGCTTTACAGAGTCACCTTTTTTCCTTAACTTGACCTCCATCTGTACTTACACAGACATTTTGTACCTAGATATTACCACCCTGCCCAAAACCGCTGCAAGTACTTAATGAAATAAATTTGAACAATTTTAAGTGTATTTAATGTAATCATCTCACCTAAGACAGTAATACATTCTTTCATGCCTCAATATGAAATTATAGGCTCATTAGTTTTGGAAAGCATTCGAACAACACACTGACAAACAGCAGTGTACATGTACGAGGGTTACATATGGAGAGGCATAACAAGACTTTTAACAAGGAACAGTCTGACTGTTCAGGGAGGAAACCAGCAGAAAATGTGATGGTTCTGTGCCACTCCAAAAAAATCTGATCTCCTTATCCAGAAGAACTCATCTTCTTTTCCTCCTTCTTCCCACTCTCATCCTCTCTCTGAAGCCGGTGTGCTTTGCTTCCCCTTTTCTTGCCACTTCATGTGCTTTTGATGTGTGTGTGTGTGTGTGTGCGTGTGAGCACAACATCCATCTAGAGATCTTTTTGTAGTACATATAATGCCCCTCTAATGGTATGTGTGATTAATGTGAATACACACGACATGATGGAGACAAGCATATGTATTAATCAGTGTAATAAGTCTAAGCAATTACATTTGTTTGTACACAGAATAGTGAACAGTCTCTAAAGACACCATTGCATGGCCAAATCATTTTTCAACTGAAAGCTTATGCTAACAAGCTGTAAAGCAATTTTACATACACTTACTGCTCTATGAAAAACCCAATTTATCCAAGGCAAGATCATATGGAGCGTACAAAGAGCAGGCACAGGTTTGGAAAATTCTGAGATATCATCATCCAGTTTCCTGGAGAGAATCAAACAGTATTCAGTTAATATTTAACCCAATTTCTTTCCTGCAGAGCTTTTATAAATAAAGACATTCTTGTAATGGAAATATGGGAGGAGAGGACATAATTGCTGTGTATGGTTATTAAGGAGTTTTGTGACAATCACATTAAGAACAAATGAAACTGGAGCACTGTTGGAGAATCTCTAATCAATAACACTAGCAAGTACAATAAGAAAACCAGCAGGATGCCAAAACACCGCAGTTATAGTTATACAGTAGCTCTAGAGTAGTTACTTGCTAAAAGTAGATGGAGGCAAGACTTTGCGAACATATAAATAGATTGTAATGTCACTGTGACTGTGAAATAAATGTGTTTATTAAAAAAAAAACAGGTTAGGACAGACTCGTAATGAGACAAAGTGAAGAGAGAAAGAACCAGTCTGAGGTGCTGAAACTGTATTTCACAGATGGACGAGATTACACACCTGCTTTCATGTGCAATATGAGAACACACACACACACACACACACACGCGCGCACGCACACGCGCACGCACACACACACACAAACATGCCTTCAAACCATTATGCAGATTGGAACAAACCCTGTGACATCATAAGTTAGTAAATATATGAATATATATATATATATATAATATCTCTCTAACATGGACTATTAAACTGTACAAGGTAGACAGAGAGACAGACAGACTGATAAATAGACAGACTGATAAATAGACAGACTGATAAATAGATAGATGGGTAAGCAGACTGATTTTTAAAAAAATCTTGTATTAGGTGACATAAACAGGTTTTTTTAAGTATACATCTAAGGCTTATCATAATCACACAATTCTATATTGCTTTGTTTATATCACTACAAAGTTATCGCCTACACAATTTTAGTTGAATTTATCTATCTGGCTGATTCTTACACAAAACCTGAAGAACTCAGCTTTGCACTCAAAAATACATTAATAAATAAAAACAACTGGTCTGTTTGTAATTGCATGGCTGAGCATGGGAATATGTTTCCTATTCCACCAGGGTAAGGTAATAAAACTGAGGGATGAGGAATCACACATCCATAAACACATACACGTTATAAAGTACTGACCTCAGTGTGTGTGAAAGCGCCGTATTCCTTCCTCTCTCTCTCTCTCTCTTTCTCTCATTCAGTCTCTTTCTCATTCCTTTTCATTAATATTCTCCTTGCTTTTTAATCTTTCATTCCAAAGGTGGAGAACATCATAAATCATCTTTTTTTTTCCTCCCATGCAGATCTTTTTTTTTTCTTCCCTTTTTTATTTCCGGTCAGCTTTCCATCACACCTCTCTCTCTCTCCAGCGTACATCTGCCTCTGTCTACTCGTTAAATGAGCCTTTCGGTCGTCTCTCTGC
>JAQMYF010000007.1:20235151-20250918 GCA_030014195.1 Neosilurus mollespiculum
TAAGCTTCAGCTGGTGAATTGCCATCCATGAGGAGATACTTGCCAGACATGCAGAGATCCAGGCAGAAACATCAGTGGCTGAGGAAGGAAAAGAGAGAACAAGTGTCATCTGCATAGCAGTGGTATAAAAACCCATGTGACGAAATGACATCACTGAGAGACCTGGTATATAGAGAGAACAGAAGTGGACCAAGAACCGAGCCTTGGGGAACTCCAGTGGAAAGTCGACATGGAGAAGATGTGGATCCTCTCCATGTAACCTGATATAAGTGACCTTCCAGGTAGGAAGCAAACCATTGCCATGCTGAGCCACAAATTCCTAGACTCCTGAGGATGGACAAAAGAGTCTTTTGGTTAACCGTGTCAAATGCAAAGGTCGAGGAGGATGAGGACTGATGACATCTTGGCTGATCTTGCAGCATGTAGCTTCGCAGTGACAGCCAAGAGTGCAGTCTCTGTGGAATGTGCCACTTTGAAGCCAGATTGATTAGGGTCAAGAAGGTTATTCTAGTTTGAGTTTTTCAGAAACTGCTCATCTACTGGGTTTTATTACACATAACCCCCTGTAGGGACCATTTACAGAACATGTTATGGGTGTTAACCTGGTTAGTGATGATTAGTTCATCAAGGCAGGAAGTCTTCATTAGCTCAAATAAGTCCTCTTGACAACCATGGTGACCGGAAAGTGATCCCCACCGGCACCAACAACTGTGCAATGGATTTTGGTTTTGTTCCCACTGTATGAATAAGAAGGTTTAAAGGGGCCTATTTACTTGCCAGGTATAATGAAATGAAATACAGTGTTATCACTTGGAAATAAAATGGAATCTGCCACAATGTCTTTCTGGAACTATTTGCTCATTGCTACGGGAGTGTCAATGACCTCTTCAGCGGGTGAGATGATATTAGTAAACATTGGTATCTTGAGGCAAGTTAGAGTGCAGAACACTTGATCTCGGTCTTTTCCACTTTCTACGAATTGGTGTTGCACTGCCAAGTTATCGTGCTTGAACAACATCATTTCTTCGATCATGTTCTTGTTATTGTTATTGTAAACAGACACAGAACCAAAACAAGATGAAAAACATAAGAGAATAAGTGAATAAGAGAGCCTGTGAGCTGGGGTTTCTCCTAGAAGCCACCAAAATAAACTGATAAACTGAAAATAAAATACATAGGCTATTCAATAGTGAACAAGCACCTTTAAAGTTGTTGCTAATAAACTGGTGAGCAAGTGTATTTTCTTTTATTTTCTTTTATGTGTAATTAAAAAAAAATCTGTATAAATTACAATGATGACAGTGGGGGTGCAGGTTATTGATGATGGTGATGATGATGATGAAGAGCATGATAATTACAGTGCTTTTACATCCTCTATTTCATTTACAATTCACCCAGTTTTGACTTCATTTCATTCTCATTTCTGTGAATTTACTTTCCTAGGTGAAGTTAAGGAAGTCCAAAAAGAAAAAGAAGCAAAGTAGAGGTAGCATGATCTTTATCAGCGAAGAGAAAGAGAGAACCAGCACCTTGGACCTCAAACGGGTATGTCACAGCAGAATTTCATTAAATAGTCATGACTTGTTTTTAAGAGCTACTTTATGTATTTCATAAATTTCATACATAAAGTAGCTACATCTGATACGAGAGATGAAAACATGAGCAAAAAAAAAAAAAAGGAATATAACAATTTCATTTATGTATTTGATTCTCTGTCATGTCTTAGCTGTCAAAGAAACAGGAGTTCCGAAGTGATACAAACCTTTCAGAGCCCAGCGGAGAGAACAGCCTGGCCAGTATTAACTCCAGATCATTGCCTACTATTACTGGTATACACACACACCCACACACACACACACACACACACACACACACACACACACACACACACACACACAAAGTGTACCCCACTTCCTACTAGCATTGGATTCGCAACCTTGATGAAAAGCTATATAAACTGTCTCTGTATTTTGATGTCAATCATAGGTCTGGCCCTGACAGTGGCCAATGGGAGTGAGGAGCTGGATTCAGCACGTTCTAGACGAGACAGTAAGAGCATGTCTGTGTGTCTACCATCAGACCGCACTGGCGACCGGCGCTCCAAAGGGGTTATTAACCTACTTTTTAAAACAAGGGTAATTCAAACACAGCACACACTAAATGATTGGGACATTTTCATACATAGCTTTTTTCTGTGTGTGTATGTTTGCATTTAAATCAATGCATTAGTGTCTTTGCCTGATCTTGATTTACTGTATCTCTTTATAGACGTGATTACCACAAAAATGAACCTTCACATGTGTCCCAATACTGAGAATAGAGCTAACTATTAATATTAAAGTTATTTGTAAAAACTTTACTCTATAACACAAATTCAAATCTACAGGCTTTACACTTCAACAGTGAAGTTCTTAAAGTTTCCCATTCACTCACCAGGCATAATAAATAAACAGTGTTATCTCTATGAAATCTGCCATAATATCTTTCTGAATCTGTTAGCTTACTCCTGTATGTGAGTGTCAATGACCCCTGCACCAGGCGTGTGGATATTAGTAAACATTGCACCTTTAAAACGAGAATTTATATTTAAATATGAGGTAAAATTCTGCTAAAGCTATTTTAGTATTTATTTTAGTATACTATCTGCAACTGATGTAAATGTCACATTGTTGCTTACATCAATTCATAGAACAGGTGTTTGATTTCCAAATCCCTTGTTTGCACATTTGCTTAGAAATTCCTTCTCCGGGGGGGAATTTATATCCTTTATATTTCTTAAGAACAAACTAGACTGATTTCAATTCTCACTTACAAATGGCTTAAGAGATCTGAAAATGTTAGGTACAAATATTAATGGAGACAGCTCTCCTATCTCCTATATCCAGTATAACTGAGCTTTGAGTCAACACATTGTACAGGGAAACATGTAGGAAATTAGTCTGTCATTAATACAAACAGGCCACAGATGCAGTAGATAGAAATAAAAAAAACCCTCTTTTATTCTTTGTTGTTATTAATTATTCTTGATATGAAAAATTCTTCATGTGCTCTTGTTTGTGTTTCACAGGTGAAGGCTGATGATGCAAAACCTGCATCCGATACTGCTGCCGAGACTCATTTTTAACTGTCTACACTGTTTTCCTGGATACAATCTATATTTTATTTCTAGTAAATATATGAAGGTGGTCCACTCACTGTGATGTAACATTCATCATTCATCATTTTCTGAACCGCTTAATCCTAATTAGGGTCGCGGGAAGGCTGGCGCCAGGATGTAACATCATATTACAAAAAATAATATTGGAGGGTTGAAGCCAAAGACAGGCAACTTAATATCTATATTGTAGTGCTTTAAGCAGCATAGTATAAGGGTGGAAGTTTTTTGTGTAAAGATAATGAATCTTTGTGAATGCTCAATATATCAAGTTTAATAATAAATACCAAAATGATTAATGTTCTAATGAATTGATAAGCTGTCTTTTTATATTTCAATTTTTCGTTTATGAAAGAATAAAAGTGAATTATTACTGTATCCTGTCAGCATTCATGTGTGTATGTACTGTATGTTTGATTTGTTATGTAAAAGACTGTAAGCACATAAGTTAAGTCAATGATAAAGTACTGTTTAGTTCCTTAGGCAAAGTAAAATCTGAGTTATTTAATTAATGATAGAGACAAAAACCTTTCCTACACATGCCACTCCTTAATTCAGTGCAACAACAAACATCTCCTGTGCTGGAAAAGTCTAGATCGATAGAAATGGAAGATGATTTAATCTTGTTTGTGTGTTTGATTTACTATTAAGTGTTGGTATATATTACTTATGTTTATAATGATAAAGCTACCCATTCACTAGTGATTAGCCTATGAGTTTTTCCCTTCCATTATCAGTTCATTCTGGCTGAATACAAAGGTTTCCTGGCACAACCAACCCAGCTCATAGGCTTAGTGTCTCATTTCACCTGCTTACATTTTGGTTTGGTTCTGTGTTTCCTTACAAGAACATGTCTGTGTAACCAGAGGAATAATCTTAAGCATGTGTGTTAACTTGGCAGTACAGCAGCAATTCGTGGAAAGTAGAAAAGTCTGAGAATGAATGTTAGGAAACAGAAGAAGGCAGATGATTTTCAATTTTAATTCAGTTTTATTTGTATAGCGCTTTTTACAACTGACATTGTTGCAAAGCAGCTTTACATAATAAAACCAATGTGGTAAAGAATTTAAACTTGTGATTTGAAACATTTCTCTAAAGACCCTATACATCCCTAATGAGCAAGCCTGTGGCGATGGTGGCAAGGAAAAACTCCATCAGTTGACTTGAGGAAGAAGCCTTGAGAGGAACCAGTCTCAAAAGGGAAACCCATCTTCATTTGGGTGAAACCATAAAAATACAAACCATGTAGCATAAACTTCACTATAGTTTAACATCAAGTATAGCTGGTTATCTTTTAGCTGTAATGGTAAATTATTTTAGAAAAAAAAATATTTTTTTTAATTTATATCACCAGCAGTGAAAAGTCATATTCAGTGTTTATGAGTGTATATTTAGGTCCATATGGATCATCAGCAGGAGCAAGGGGCTTCTAAGATGAGAACTCCAACCAGTAGTAGCATATCAGAAGGGATCACATGATTAAGAAAACAGAAGGATCAGGATCACTGGTATCTCAGAAGTAGCATGTGTACCTCAGCAGAGAGAGAGAGAGAGAGGGGGGGGGGGGGGGTTGTGACATATAATCCACCATGCCATGCTTTACTGTGAATGTGGTGTTATTGGGTCTTGTTTTTGCACCAAACAACTTTTTACAAAAGACTTTGTGTGAATTATACTGGCTTGCAGAGTTGGTTTGTTTACATAAGAAAAGGACTTCTGTCTGGGCGTCCCTTCCTACAGCCCTGACATGCAAAGGTTGTTATCCAATGCTCAGAGTGACCAGTACATCATAAAAATTATTATTATTCATTCAAAATAGTTTCTCTTTTCTGATTGGTGGAAAGTTACCAACAAATTCTTGGTATTGTACTACAAGGAAATGTATCCATTATTGACATGAGATAAGTTAAATGTTCACCACCCAACAGTGCGGTAAGCTGGGTGTAGTTTATCTATCTCTCTATTTATATCTATGTTCCTCCTTTCCCCTGTTCCCTGAGAGCAAGCAAGAAAATGGCTGCCCTCAAGACAACATGGCAATAAAATTTCATTTAATGGAAAACTTTAAGGTCTAATTCTTGAAAATAAAAAATATGTACACACCATCAAAAACTTTAATTCTATATTTTATTGAAATTTGTCTAGAATGAATCAGAAAATACATTAGCATGGAATAGCATGTGGCTCGTCCAGCTGACTCACACCGGCTCCAAAATGCTTTCCTCCAGGCTTAAAAATATATTGAATGCATCATAAAACAAATATAGAATTTGGATATTTGGTGTCATATTACCCTGCCTCCCCTGTGTAACAAGAACAGAGATGTCAGTAGATTCTGAAAGATGCAGCTTGCAGCATCTTTTACATAGAAAGCAGGGAGAAACATTGCTAAACTGATTCTGTCACCAGAGGGAGCCAGAGAGCACCACATCAATTATAATCAGTGGCAATCAACTCCACCTGTGCCTGGCCCTATATAAGAAAAGGGCGCCACTCACTCTTGAGTAGTTTGTTTTATGTGCTAGTGCAGTTCTCAGTTTGTGAAGTCTGGCATGTCTCCTGAGTAGGTTCTAATAATTTCTTTAGTCAGCTCTTGAGCTCTCAAAGCACTCAGCATAAATTAGAGCCTGAGCATTGAAGGTGCGGACGGAACTGCATTGGCTCTTTCTTTAAATTTACATTTATTTATGAAAGCACTTTTAGAACAACAGCAGTTGGCCAAAGTGCTGCCCAGTCACAAATAACTACAAAAGATACGCTCGATGTCTCCTGTGCTGCAAAGCTTCCAATGGGTAAAACCTAAGAAATTTGAAACACACATCAGTGCTCGTGGGATTACTGAGGGATGTAGCCTTGGCCTAGGTGTGGCCCAAGTGAGTCTACAGCACCACTAAGTATTACACCCAGCATATAGTGTTTTATATGCACATTACAAATTTGCGAGGATCCCAGGATTAGCAAATTTGAGTGCATTAGCTGTACCCAACAGGAAGTGAGGGATTTAGATTTTTGACAAAGTCAGAAAGGAAAAACTTGATAAAAAAAAAAAGGCACAAGGAAGAAATTTTGAGAGGAGCAGAACTCCTCTGTAGAAACACATCTGTATCATAATTATAGGTCTAAAGATAAAATAATAGTAAATACATTAGGATCCCCTTTCTCTTCGATCTCATAGAGGATCACAGGTTCCCATTTTTTCAAATGAGGAGTCAGATGTGACAAAACTCACAATACAACATCAGAAAAAGGCCATTAACACCTGTGTCCATTTATTGAAGTACATGCTTTTCATCATTAATTATAATGTTACACTTACAACAGCTTTTTATACCCTGAAAAAAGTGAAGTTTAAAAAAAAAGTAGTTTGTAACATTTAAATTTACTACAAAAGTGAGACAACTATGACAGCACAAAAAATGTTTTACATTTGTGAAATATTAATACATTTTGCTGCAGTACGAGCGTCCATCTGTTTATAAAGGGTGATCCAAAAAAAAAAAAAAAAAAATCACATCCAAAAAGGTTGAAGATTATTATTTGCACACATGAAACTTCATTCAGTCCAGTTTTTGTTCATCATTATTTACACACATGTTGTTAGCTAGATCTCGAATTGGTATATGCTATAAATTAAATGAGACTCTGTAACACTTTCCATAGTATCGAAGTTTGTGTTGATTGGATGATGGATCACAAAGTTTTGCAGCTATGCAGGACGGTTGACATTTTCAGGACAAAACACACACGCCCAATTCCCGAATTCCACATTGTATTTTCTGTCTTTGCCCAGAATCTGCTCCAATTTGGTCTCGCACATCTCCACATTCACTTTGGAAAAAAAAGGTGATTGGATTCCAGCTGTTCTGACGGACCTGTTTTTCAGTATGGAGATACTTCCTATATATGGAAAACATATTTCCTATATGTTTCCCTGTACAATGTGTTATGGAGACAATTTCTAACTTGCTCTAGGAGCTAACACTAAGCGATGTTTATAGCTTCAGCCTAGTAAACCATGATGTTGACATCAAGTACCAAAATGAGAACACACTGCCACCCCAATTTTTGCTGGTATTGCACCCAGAAATGGATAAGTGCTGGAGCTGCATTCAACTATTTATATGGTGGGATGGGACTACACCTGGATCAAACATCTGTCAACAATCTGATAATGAATCACATGATTTTTATTTTTTTTTTCAAGTGGAAGATTGAGCGATCTAAGAACTAAAAATGAGAACTGTGCCAAACAGTCCAGTGTTAAAAAGTATTTACAGACATCTCACCCTTCAAAAACTAATTTCAGGGAGGTTCATAAAAGGTAAAAGCCATGCTGATTATAAAATCACTGTTGCAAGCAGTGCAGTGTCCAACAGTGACATTACCTTTTACTGCTATGAGGCAGGGATACACCTTTATATAAACTGAAGTTAGATGCATTTTATATCTTCTCTGGGCAGTCTGCCATGTGGAGACAGATCAGAGACAAATGTTGACTGTAAAGGCCTCCCAGAGAGAAAACTGATAGTTCTATTTAGCACAAAAAGAGAGACCAATCAGGACTCTTTCTCTCTCTCTCTCTCTCTCTCTCTCTCTCTCTCTCTCTGTCTCTTTCTGTTGTTCTAATGTTAGGTTAACTAGTCACTCACTTTCCTTCTCCGGGATATTGTTTTAAAGATGGGGGGATCAACTGAGTTAAATATCATGATTCTTTTGTGCGGCAATTTATGTATGGCCATACTGGTTCCTGTCGGAGTATTAACAAACAATAACCAGTCTGCACACTACACTACTCAGCATGCTCTGCAGTACTCTCAATCACCGGACTTTAAACTTCTGCCTCACATGACCTCAGCACACATGTTCAATTTGCAGAGTATTGTTCCTGTGTTTTTGCCAGTGAATTTCAGTGTTTGTTGGTCCATGTAATTGCCTCATCTCTGTGCCTTGTCTCTGAAATTTTTCTCCTGTGTATCAACTTTCCACCATTAAAAAGATTGTATGGTGTTTCAAATTTGTTCTACACCAACAATAAAGGGCAGGGTTTCTGTAATTTGCATCAGGTGTCATCTATACCATATTGCGGGGTTACAGCTCCAAAATAGATTTTTCCATAGTATTCAAAGTCATTTTGTATTGTTTGAAATGCTGCTCTTGGTCTTTGAAAGGGGAAAAAATAAAGTTTAAGGTGTTGGTTACATTTAATTACTCATGTTCAATTCAGTTGTGCAGCTCTTGATGAAGGCTTTTAGGGTTTAAGCTTTAGAGGTATGGACCACCTTTCTTTTACATGGTTCAAGGTTTTAATCTTGTAGCAAAAAAGCAGAAAAAAGTTATTATATTAAATCAGGATATTTATAAAACTACAATATTTACAGAATCGCAATACTAATCGATCTGACACCTAGGTATTGTGATATTATATCGGGTGGTCCCTGATGATTCCCATCCCTAAATTGAACATAGTTTGTGGGCATCAAGGAGCTGCTGTCAATATGTGGGAGACTCCTAAAAGTTCCAGGAGAGGTGGTATGTCATTATTCAATGAATCCCATTAAGGGGGGTGGGTGGGGGGGGGGGATTTGGGGGTATTGTGTCCCTGACCAGAAGAGGTTGCTCCTGCAGTGTACTGGTGCTGTTGATGGATTACACATACACATCTTAACACCACAGGAGTAACCTCTACTACATATTAGCTCTAACATAAATGCTGGCACTCCTTCATCCTTAATCATAATGTTGTAGATGGAGGGACTTTTCTGGAATTTATTTGCAGCACTGCATGATGCTCATGTTTTGAGAATGCTCATATTGTGGGTGATGTCCAGACATGGCAACCACTAACCAGCATACACCAGGAACAATAGTGGTGTGAATGTTGGCTACTACATCTTGACTCATTCTGAATGACACTGACTGAATGGCACATCAGTTCTCCAAACAAGAAAATTTGTAGAGAGTGGGTAGTGCTTAAAAGTACTGTTGGTACACTGAAGGGATGGTGCTGTTGTTAACTCATATAAAGAAATGACTGTAAAGACTGCTGCCTCTCCTTAAACAGTCATGGACCAGACGGGTCTGTGCTTGGTATTCACATCTACAGTGTATAACTTCCAGGATGCTTAGAAATAGCATCTTAAATTGGTTGCACATGGACAGTGATTATCACATTGTTTGCAGTGCATGTGTTTTATTTTTGAACGTAATTGGAGCAAGTGTGTAGCTAAAGTCACATTTAAAAAAAAAAACCTGTGAATTAAACATACACAAGTAGCACTGATAAATTCTCTCACATCCCAAGATGTGACAGACATCATGATGTCTCCCAACAAAACTGGGTCATTATATCTATTTCCAGTGCTTATTAAGAATGCTTGGCTTGCTGACATGGCATTGATGCACCTAATGAACAGACATCATGCTTCTCACAAACTCAAATCTTGCCAACACCATAATGCCAGCGAAATTCGATTTTTAGTTTCTCATCAGCCCCTTTGGGAAAAGTGAGGAGGGTTTTTGATCAACTTTTATCTTTCATCAGCCGATTGAAAATAGTTCAACTCACAATGTGAAGAAAAGCATGAGCGGTTTTGGTCAACCTTCAACACCGTGCCAGCTTTTTGTAAAATTGATTGGTCAAACTATTAAATTGATCTCCATGAAATGGAAATCGAATCTGATCAAAACATAATTAAGAGCAGGATTACACAAACCCTGAAATTCAGCACTTTTTTTTTTAATGGGAACCTGACCGACATTGTATCATCCCTTTTCTCTATCAAGTAAAATCTGAACAGAATACAGCAACATCTAAGAGCAGAATAGCACAAGGGACAAAGCAACATGTAATATGTAACTTGAATCTATCTCACTACCAACTTCAGGCTCAAAACTAAACAGTCTATCAAAATATACATGTTGATTTCAAACTAGGTACAGTTACTGATTGAAAAGCAGCCATGCACTTGTACATGTGCGTAAACACGCTGCCAATGCAGCCTCGTTCGGAATCCAAGAAGCAACCTCGATAGCACTGTTCACAGCATGCGAAGGCGCCAAACTTACAGACGAAAGGGCAATCAATCAATGATGACCCTGTTAGTGTTCATTTAGTTCCAGATTGTTCAGTTTGGCACACTGATTAAACAAAAAAAACGATAGTTAGCAGGACCGATGGAGTTGCTGATGCAGGTTTTTCGTCAGAAGTGAGCCACCAACGTTTTTCATGCTGGGCCAAAATCACAACTAAAAATCTAATTTCACTGGGCTAATCACAGTTCTTATTATTTCAAAAGGAATGACATAAGCAATGATTGTTTCACTTACCCTTACTTTATTATATTTTTGTGTATCTCTTTCCGAGGTTGTACTCAGCTTTGCAATGTGTTTATATCAGATAGCATACTCCAGCTCCATCACTTCTTTTTTCCTTTACAGTTTCAGCCAGATAAAGCTGCACTCACTCACACCCCTAAAACTCAGCCATGGCAGAAGTTTATACTACAGGGATTCCTGTTCAGATCTGCAGTTAGCTTTGTGAATAGATGAAAAGGTGTACAGACATGTATGAAGATGTGGAATGTGAAAGATCATTCAAACACATCTGCTTATTTTCTCCTAACAGGGACTTTATTTAAGTGAAATTTGACAGGTACAGTCATGAGTTTTGGTCATGTGACCCAAAACACAACAAGTAGACTGGAATGTGGTGTTCACACACAAAGAATCTTGATATATTCTTCAAATATTTGCTTCTAATTAGCCTTGTGTAAAATAACCGCATGTGCATTCTGTCTTAACTTTTATGACCCACGATTGATACACAGTTTACCATAGCACTCATGAGAAGGGACCTTTTAGTAACACATCGTTCTTTTTCTTTATTTTGCTGAACTTCAGGACTCCACATCCTAAAACTCAGCTATGTAGCAGAACAGATTCAGAATTCAGTGGAATACTGGACTGTATCTTAAAAGTATACTAAATTTTGGTCAAATAGAAGTGGAGACTTTGGTTCAGAGGACATAACATAAAATCGACTCATGGCCTGTTTCTGTTGGACAGGTATGCAGAATGATATTCAAGGTTGCTTAAATGGCCTCAACATCAGTTACGAATTCTCCTGCTACCTTAACATAAAGATGATACTGAGATCATCTTTAAAGGAATTAACACAAAGGAGGGAACAAAGGAACATTTTATTCTAGTGTATTAGTCCTGGGAAAACACACACTGCACTACCCAAACACAAAAACTACTTCTAAACAACATTTCTGCACCCAGTATCATAGAGGCACTTTTTCAAATGATCTCTCAAGTTAGACTCCTGAAAGAGATTCAGAAAAATAAAGGTACGTCTTAAATTTAACACATAGTGAATTATTGGGGAGTAAATTAATTCACAGTAGTGTTTTCCACAGCTAAATTTATCGATTAAAGATATCAAAATATGATTGGAGGCTGGCACGGTGGTTAGCACATCCATTTTGCAGCAAACAGGTCCTGAGTTTGACGCACATACCTGGCTAGGACATAATTATGTGGAGTTTGCATGTTTTCCCTGTGTTTGTGTGGGTTTCCTGCGATGGCCTGGCGAGCTGTCCAGGGTGTACTCTGCCCTCGTCCAGAGTCGGCAGCCTCCCCGCGACCCTAACTAGGATTAAGCGGTTCAGAAAATGAATGAATGAATGAATGTGTGGGTTTCTTACGGGTACTATGGTTTCCTCACATACTCCAAATATATGCACGTTAGGCCAATTGGATGTTCCAAATTGCTGCTAAGTAAGAGTGTGAGTGTGAATGGTTTTGTGTTTGTAAATATGGGCTCAAGCCTTCCTGCAACCCTAGTACGATAAAGCGGTTAAAGAAATAAATTATTATATTTATACTTTATTTATACAACTCTGTCAGTCATGCAGTATAAAGGAATTGCATATGCAGTATTTTACTGTCAATCTGTGGCCTGTAGCTGCAATGCACTTTCCTTCTGAGTCTCTATCATGAGGGTTTGAATATCCTTAATCAATAACTCCAGTGAAATATGATGTGTAACTTATAATTAATTTTTCTAAATGGGCATAATATGATAAAAGGAGTATCTGTCCTCAAAAGGAGTTCAAAATGTCTAGGGATAAATTACATCGATGATTAAGACCAAAACTTGCCAGGAAGTAAGGTGCCATGTACATGTTATTTTATTTTTGTCTGATCTTGTTCATTAGTGTTAGTTTTCTTTATGCTAATAAGATAGAGCACATTTTCCTCTATTTTTAAACGCTAGCCCTACATCATATCAAACTGACTATGGCCACAAAACTTGATGAAAAAATGTCTCTGTTTGGGGTCATACATGTGATACATAAAAGAGATTGTTTTTAATCTAAAGTGCCAATCAAAATATAATCTTGCAGTCTATTACAGTAAGATGTCAAGTGCTTCAGTGTGGAAGTTAATGCCAGTGACAAAAATAGTTTTTATATTATTCAGCCATAAATAAATGAAAGTACACAGAAGAAAGTTTGTCTCTTTCATTCTCTTTATTTTTTTTGGCTCTTATTTATCTTTTTCTCATCATAAGTCTGACATGACGTCTGTTCCTGTTATTTCTATCCTGTAACCAATGGGTTGAAAGAATATGGGCAGTGTAGTGTTTGTCCTTCAGTTTCTTTGTCTCATGACATGTGGAGGTCTTGCTTTGTTGCACAAATGATGCACTCAAAAAAATACAGTTATGTTATGTAGTTATGGGGAGACTGTGATTCCATGCACATTGCAGTTCATTCATTCAATTATTCATTTTCCAAGCCACTTAATCGTAATTAGGGTCCCGGGGAGGCTGGCGCCCATCTCAGCCAACTCTGGGCGAGGACAGGGTACCCAGGACTGCCCACCAGGCCATTACAGGGCCAACACACATACAACCATTCACATTGGGTGGTTTGTAACAGAAAATTAGCCTACTGTGCATGTTTTTGGACTGTGGGAGGAAACTGGAGTACCTGGAGGAAATCCACGCAAGCATGGGGAGAACATGCAAACTCCACACAGAAACGCATCCAACCAGGGAATCAAACCCAGGCCTTTTGTTGTGCGGCGGACGTGCTAACCGCTGCACCACCATGCCACTCCCACATAAAGTTAGCTAATAAATTAATGAGATGTTCCTAACAACTCCATTTTTTTTTAAATATGCACACAGGAAGTGTGGACCTCAGTTATAGAATGGTTAGCATCATATCACTGAATAGCATCATATAATAGGTGTTTGACCTTGTATGACCCTGATTATATCATTAGGATAGGTTTATTTTTTAATGCAGGGATATTTAGTGAGGGTGTGAAGACTTGAAGTAGCTCTACAGGCTGTCAGTCACAGATCTCAGGCTCTCCACAGTAAAAGGCTGGGTCTTCTAACAGATCAGCCCTTATTCACCAAAGATTTGAGCAACCAGAATGATGTCTGAATGCCTCGAGAACTGATTAATGAGACTTTCATACACCATCACAAACAGCAGTGATATGAGCACGTGTTTTGAATCTGTTTCAAGCTCCATGGCTAAAAACTCTACCTACTAGCTTGCATTTATGTGATCTAATTTGCATACAACATTCCCCAAAAAACCCTTTAATATATCCAACTTCAATAATGCAATTTACAAATTTATGAATACATGGATATTCAGTTCAATATAGTTATTAAATATCCATGGAAGTAAATCAACTAAAGGGGGAGAAAATAGGAAACGCTGAATTATACATGGCAGTCAACGGTGTAGTGCTAAAAGGTCCTGGGTTCGAGTCATCGTCTTGTGTGTATCTATGTGGAGTTTGCATTTTCTCCCCGTGCTTGCATGGGTCTTTTTATTCCAGTTTCTTTCCACAGTCCAAAGTCATTCTCATTTAGCTAACTGGCTATTCCAAACTGCCCCTATATGTGAATGGCTGTGTAAGTGCTTGGCATGTATTGGTCTGGCGAGTTGTTCAGGGTGTACCCTGCCTTCGCATAGTATCACCAGAGATACTCCATGACCCTTGTAGGATTAAGCAGCTTGGCAAATGATTGAGAGAGTGAATTCGACATGCTTATGTTAGATTTTTAAGTGAACAGAAATATTATTTTCCGAATCTTTGAAAAAAGACTGTTTGAAAAAGTGCTGTGGTGAGAGGCATGTAAAAGAACCATAGCTGTCGTTCGTAAAGCGTAGGCCATTGGGTTGCCGTCAGCATGTTTTTGCCCTGTGATGGCCTGGCGAGGCCAGAGTCGGCTGAGATGGGTGCCAGCTTCCCCTAATTAGGATTAAGCGGTTCAGAAAATGAGTGAATGTATAAATGTTTGAAAAAAGTTGTGAAAGCATGCTGTATTTTTTTCCTTAAACATTGTGCCATGTGTATTTGTGTATGCACCTCATATACCTTGCACCATACAAATGAGGTATTAAAAATCCATGTCACTTGATTCTGTTTCACAAATTATATAGTTGCACTCGACCTCATTATCTATATTTTATATCTGTAAATGTGTGGAAGGAAGCATGTTTCTAGTATTCAGGACATGTGTAGATTGTGTTAGATATTTGTAGACCACTAGATGGAGCAAGCTGCCTGTTTAAAAAAAAAAATCAATCTTAGAGGAAAGAATATGAGGACAGCTTAGTAGGATAAAAATTCTGATAAACCATTAATGATAAGCTCACTGTTATATAAGTCAAAAGCTACACACATTTTTTTATTATCTACACTTCCTGTTAAGTCAGTTGGTGTACATACTTATGTCATCATTCACTAATAACTAATAGATATTTATTTCATTTTTTTCCCATTATGCCAGATTATCCATCAAGCTTGATTAATACACTTAAGCTATAGGGGAGACTGGGGCTAGTTGGAAGATATTTTATAAATTTGTCTCTCCTGTAATGCCAATGTAGTTGATGCATTTGGTTTTAATTGAAAGAATCTTGAAGATAATAACTTTGACAAGGAATGTTTAATAATTATCTTGCAATAAAATATTTCAGAGAGCAAAATTATATCCTGTATCAGATGCTCCAACTTGAATATGATTCAGAGTTAATTGAAACAATGACCAAAATTTTCTATTCAAATAAGATCATATGTTAGGACTGACTGCAGAAGCTGTTGATCTTGCTGATTTTTATAATGGTCACGCAGACCTGAGACAAAGCACCCTGGCCAGCTGCTGTCTACATTACATGTTGTCGAAACCTGTGTTGCCTTGTCACAACATTTTCCTTTGTTATTTCACTTCTATTTATGGCAATGACAAAAACTTGAAAATACAAAAATAATAAACAGAAAACGCACTTTCAAAGACCATCTTCCATTATCTTTAGTGATAATAATATTAGAAACTTTATTATCTAAGAAAAATGTTTTTAAAATTGTTCTACCTTGCACCTTAATGCCCAGCATATTTAAGGTTATTCAATCAAATCACATTAGAAAAAAGAAGATACAATTATCATTTTCAAAAATTATGATTCATATTCTTCAAGTTTTTTCAGCATACTGTTTAAGATTAACACACACACACACACACACACACACACACACACACACACACACACACACACACACACACACACACACACAC
>JAQMYF010000007.1:20259202-20269825 GCA_030014195.1 Neosilurus mollespiculum
GGTTCAATCCCCACTATCACCACTGTTGGGCCCTTGAGCAAGGCCCTTAACCCTCAATTGCTCAGATGTATAAAAAAAATGATAATTGTAAGTTGCTCTGGATAAGAGCGTCTGCCAAATGCTGTAAATGTAAATGCTTAACAATATGCTATCATATATTTTTAAACAGAAAAAAAAAATCAGTGATAGCATTGTGTCATGGGGTTCGCTGACACACCCCAATGATGTTCCATCTAACCCCAGTCACTTGCCAAAAGATTGGACCTATGTTACTAGTTATTCTTAAGCTGGCATGCATTCATATGATTTTTTTTTTTTTTTTTTTTTTTATCTAAATATTATTTGTCTTCTTTGGAGATATAATTTTTTTGCTCTTTATTTAAAAATTACTTTTTTAAAAATGACAATTTTACTTTCTTGCATAACTGAAATATTTTTTGTTTTGAAGCTATACCTTTACTTTTGGAAGCACAGTATGCAATTACACCATTTGAACTTTGCAAAAATGCATATAAAATGATTTATTTTTTTCAGTTTTACCCTGTGTCTCCCCTACTCTAACGGAACTGGTATAACTCCGTTGTATTTACTTTTTCTGTCTACTTGACAAAATTCCAGTGAGCGTCAGGTCAGTGTTCTGTTAAAGGCACCTTAAAACCTTCTTCTAATTACTTTTAAGCCATTTTGCTAAGGATCTGTGTTTTGCTGGAAGACCAATTTTTAACTTACTGATTGATGTCTTGAGGTGCTTCACTAAATCTAGATAATCCTCTATGTCTTCGATGCGATCTATTTTCAGAATGCACCGGTCCCTTTTTGAGCAAAACACCCCACAGCATGATGCTGCCACCTACATACCACCTTACATAACACTTACCCTTATGGTCCAACAGCCCAGTTTTTGTTTCAAATGCTCATAAAGAGAAAAACATTTAAAGGGCCATATTCTTCTGACGCCTTGGCTGAATTGTTTGGATTTTTGCATGCACTAAAATCTTTGAAACCAGTTGTGATAACTAGCCATGTTCTGCTTCTAAAAGTTATTCCATAATTTTCTGGAATCATCTAGACTGGGTAAAGAAACAGCTAACCTATTGTATGCAATTTTTTTCCATCCTCACTGCAATCCTAATTAAGGATAAAATTCAGAAAGTGAAATTAATTAAATACTGAAATGAATATTAAGTACTGAGATAAAGAATCACAGAACTTAAATTCCAAAATGTTTTGGATGACTTAAATCTATGTATATATTGCATATCTCGGTATATTTTTACCATTACAATCCAAAAATTTCATTACATTGTTAAAAAAAAAAAAAAACCTTACAAACTGAAGATGCACTGATTATTTTAATAACAAAATATTTTAGCCAGTCTATTTATTTATTTGTTTGTTTGTTTGTTTGTTTGTTTATTTAATGTTCAACATGTCATCTATTAATAGCTATTCCTTCACAAATCTCTTGAGGTCATTATTGTGTTTGTCACTGTGCTTCATATTTATAATACAGTACAAACACACACTATACACTTTTAACTGCTGTATGATGAGCTGTTGATTTAATAGAGTGCTGAATCAACCGAGTGTGAAACTTACAGTACTGTGTTAAATCATTTCTTTATTTGTATTGTATGTTGAAAGTGAATAAAATTATAGTGAAGGTAATGGTTTAATTTTTCTCGCTATGTCTTTGCAAATATTGAAGTGTGTATGACTATTAGTGACACATTGCTTCAATTTTATTCATTCATTTCTTTTCTGAACCCCTTAATCCTAATTAGGGTCACGAGGAGGCTGGCGCCCATCTCAGCTGACTCTGGGCGATGGCAGAATACACCCTGGACAGCTCGTCAGGCCATCACAGGGCAATTGCTTCATTTTCTCAAAAGAAATTTAAAAAAGACAAAAAATTGCAGGTGGGCTCTGTATGACTCAGTACTGGGTTTGTATTTTTTTCCAATAGAATCCCATTTGCAGTAAGATAGATTTCCCATATCCCCAATAATGTTATAATATTCTGCCTATTTATTGTTACAGAGCTTTTCATGCAGATATTTTACAGCGGTAGAGCACATTAGATCCAGCTTGACGTTTTAAGGGAACTGTTTATTAATTAAAAGCAAAAATATTTACCCTCTTGGCATTTTTCCTATTTTGCTGCCTTACAATCTGGAATTATGGCAACACAGTGGCATAGCAGTTAGGACATCTTCCTCACAACAAGAAGGTCTTGGGCTCAAATCTGAGGTCAGGCATTTCTGTGTGGAGTTTGCATGTTCTTCCCCTGCTTGTGTGGGTTTTTAAGGGTACTCTGGTTTCCTCACATAGTTCAAAGACATGAACATTAGTGTGTGTGTGTGTGTGTGTGTGTGTGTGTGTGTGTGTGTGTGTGTGTGTTGGCCCAGCAATGGTCTGGCAAACTGTTCAGCGTGTACCCTGACATTGTCCAGGGTTGGCTGAGATAGGCTTCAGCCTTTTTGCGACCCTAGCACCAGTAAGCGGTTTGACAAATGAGTGAGTAAGTGAAGGAGAACAATCTGGAATTATGTATATTTTGTTTGTTTTTTTTATTAGTCAGTTTACACAAAATGGCAACAACCTTGAAGATGCAAAATATTTTTATTGTAAAGTAAACAACAAATAGTACAAAAAAATCTGAAAACTTTTTCAAGTATTTCCATATTTAGGACTATCCATAATTCCTTCACTTCTGACCAGTTTCTCAGATCCTGGCAATTAAAAAAAAAACACCCCCACAGCACTACTGCCACTACCATACCTCACTGTGGGGATGGTGTTCTAAGGGTGAAGAAAGGTGTTGGTTTTGCACCAGCATTGTGTTTTCCTTGATGGACAAAAGTTACATTTTAGTCTCATCAGAAAAGAGAACCTTCCTTCACATCTTTTATTTTTTTTTTTTTATTTAATTTTTATTTAATTTTTTTTTTTGGGGGGGTGTCTTCCACATACCTTTTCACAGGCTCTTAATGTGCCCTAAATGTACCTTCCTAAGTTCTCCCACATCACTCCACTGCTGCACTCTCTCCATTGGCTTCGTGTAGCTGCTCACATTAGATTCAAAACATTAATCCTAGCCTTCAAAGCCAAAAATGGACCTGCACCCTTCTACCTCATAAAACTTATCACACCCTGCACTGCATTCTCGCCAACTCTAATTTTGTTCCCAACCTGTTTGGACAGCTCCTTGGTCATCATGGTGTCACTTGCTTGATGCTTCCTCTTGATTAGTGGTGTTGCAGACTCCAGGGTCTTTCAGATTAGGTGTATACATTGTATATATACTTAAATCATTTGACACTTAAACTGCACACAGTTTGACCTTATTTAACTTATGTGACCTCTGAAGGTAATTGGTAGCAGCAGATATTTTTAGTGGTTTCATAGCAGAGGGGGTGAATACATATGCTCTTACCACTTTTTTAATTTCACCTTACCAATTTGGACTATTTTTTGTAGGTCTGTCACCTATTCAAAAAAAAAAAATTCTATTTAGATTACAGGTGTAAGACAACAAAATAGGAAAAATGCCAAGGGGATGAACCTTTGCAACACTCACTCATAAAGAGCAGACAAACAAAGTATTACATATTGTCTGTGCTTCTGCGTGTTTGCTTGTATCCCTGTGCGTTTGACAGAAACTAATTGAGTCCTGATATAGAAACACGATATGCAGAAAATAGCTTGAGATATCCTGTCAACAATCATTCGGCTCCTCCCCAGTGTGTGTATAAACGTGACTTTACCAGTTTAAAGCAGAAAATGTATTATTCTACACACGTTTTAAATCTCAGCAATGTGTTAATGGTGGTTGCTCATGTGTGTATGTTCACTGCACTGGGTAAACATGCATCTTCACACTAAAAAGGACCTGTTATCTTTGAACTGTGTGCCAATGAGGTAATGTAATGAGGTATCTAATCAGGATTATATCTCTACCTCCAATTAACCACACACACACACACACACACACACACACACACACACACACACACACACACACACACATAGAAGATGCTGGCTGAGCACCTGGATCAAAGGCCTGACTGAGTTGTTTAGGCAGTGTGAGAGCCCTGAGCTCCTATACCATTTCTATTCTAATATCCAAATCCTTGATGCTTCAGAACAGCCTCAGTCTGAGACAATACAGGAACCAGATAATCAGCCCACACCACCAATACCTGTGTGAGAGAAGGAGGGAGGGAGAGAGAGAGAGAGAGAGAGAGAGAGAGAGAGAGAGAGAGATACATATTTGTACACTGAAACACTCTGGCATATAAATACTCTTACTTTGTAATTTAAACTTTGACTTTTTCTGTCTGGCCCTTTTGCATTTAAGTCAGAAGGTATGACTGAAAAGACTGCTGGAAGGAACGAACAGGAAATAACTGTAGAAAACTCTTAAAGGCATGTTTTTTTTGTTTGTTTGTTTCATCTATACATAATATAAATATATAAAATTTTTCACTGGTGCAAAAACACAAGTCCTTAAACCTGGGATCAGTTTGTCAAAAGTCCACACAAAAATGTTATATCTTGCAAAAGTAAAAACTATGTTAAAAACTATAAATACGCTTCTAAAACTGATATTTTCCCATCAAAACATGGGGACATGTTTACATGACCAAACAGAACAAAGAAAATACAGTTCAGTAACACTGAGTATCACAGTTACTGTACCTCACATGTTTGATGTGGAACTGGCCACAGTACTTCAACATTACAAGCAATGTTCTCTCTGGCCAAACATCAGAGGAAGTATCGTCCTGAGTGGCATATCCAGCCCAGGCATGCCTTCAAATCAGTTTCACCACAAGCTCCTTTCATTGCCTGCATGAAAGTTGTGCACTGATAAGGTTGATGATCATACCAATGCCATGCCGAAAATAATCCCTCAGTTTAGGAAGGGAGAGTAAGGTGGAAATGGTAGAACTTCAAACTATGGGTGATTCTTGAAGCAAGCTTGGAACATACAAGCCCAGTGAAACACTGAAAAAAGAATTTAAATTTTGGATCATTTATTATTCTGAAATGCTGAATGACACCTGCTACAGTGTAGAGCCTCAAATTAGGTTAGAACCTCTGACCAGCCTCCCAGAGAGTCAACCCATGCAGCCATGATCTCATCTGTAACAATTATCCTTCTTCTGACCTGTCCTCTCATTACTTCTTGTCCTCTGAGTTCTTTTGCTCCTCCTCCTCCTCTCACTCCTTTTCCTCCAACACCTCTTTATGTAACCCTCACTCCAAAATTGTACACACCAAAGGGCAACCCTGACTCTTATTTATGGTGTTAAAGCATTCTGTGTGATCTGGTTGGTTCCTTGTGTCTTTACATGTGCATTCTGAGTGCAGGTGATCGCTAATTGAGTGTGGCGATGTAAAGAAATGTATTTGGTGTTGTGTAAATCCTGTGTGCAGTGTTCTGCAAAAAGAGTGAGAATGTGCTTATAGCTGTGCAGATCTGGAATGAGGTTTTGTCCATTTGTTATTTTTTTTATTTGGTTTGTAAGTAAAAAGTGCTTCTCTAAGTAGTAATTTTTATGAAACCTGAGAACAGCCATGCTTGCCATAATCCTTTACATTTTAATCAAATATATTTGGAGCTCTCGGGTTACTCATTTCATTGGCCCAAGATAACAGATGCTCTTTCTCTTGAAATCATTGGTTGATTTATTTCATTAACATGAGATAAGAAAGCTCGTTTTCTTGAGATCCGGTTTAATTTAATTCTTTTTCTTGAGATAAAAAAGCTTGCTTTCTCAAGAATAGGGGTTAATTTATTTCATCATCTCAAAACAAAGCTCATTTTCTCAAGATCATGGGTTAATTCTTTTGTTTGTCTTAAGATAATGAAGCTTATTTTTTTAAATAAAAATCCATTATGAAATCAAACTTTGTCTTGAGATAAAAAATAAATTATTGCAAGATCTTCAGGAAACAAATATGTAATCTCGAGAAAAATAAAGAATTATCCCATAATCTGGAGACAATAAGGCTTCATTCCATATGAAGTTTTTTAATCACTTATTATTAATTAATTAATGATTGTTTTCTTTTGGATTTAATTTTTAGTCGTTTCATTTTATTTATTTACAGTACTGTGCAAAAGTCATGGGCATCTTATTTTAGTATGAACTTTGTTATAGATTTTTATTTTACGACTTGTACATTAGCGAGTCAGTACAAAAAACATTTTAGTTTTCTGGCACAACTTTAAAAGATAAAGTAAAAAGTTTGTATGTAAATAAAAAAACCCATAAAAGATTACGTAAAAGAACACCTTTCAGTCAAAAACATCATGAAGGCTGGTGGGTTTTGCAAATAAAGAAGCAGCTGTGACAGTCAAAATCTTCAGGAGAACTGTGTCTGGTTCTGCATGGGGCTCAGTAAAATCTTTTACTATGTATAACTGCACAAACTACCTGAGACCACTATATTTTTAAAGCTAAGGGTCATCACACCAAAGCTTGACTTTGTTTAATTTATTGATGTTTTCTGGCGTTTTCTTTTTTTATGTAGAAAAATAATTATTTATATGTAAATATAAGGCTTCTTTACTCTCTAGCATTTTCTGCATGTGTCTAAGACTACTGACAGTACTGTGTTTCTTTATGTTTGTATGCACTGTATGCACAGTATGCACGTATGTTAAATTTATTACTGAGATTAAATAAATGTAATAAAGGATCTAATCTGAATGTTACCTCTAACAAAAAAGACAAAGTACAGCTTCTGCCTGGGCACTTTTTGATCTGATCCAATTTTCATCTTAAATCAGCTGTCAGTATGCCATCTATTCATGCTGACATGGTACTACTGATCTCTGATAAACATAAGTAGGCCTAATAAGAGGAAACATCTTTTTACTGTTGAGAAAATGAGCTTTGTTACCTCAAGATAATGAGATAAATTTATTTATTATCTCCACAAAACAAACTTTGTTATCTCAAGATAGCAACATAGATTAATAAATTAATAATAGATTTACTTTGTGTCATTGTGAAACGAGCGTTGCTATCCTGTCATGTGTCGCAGAGCACAGTTATATCAACACTGCCTTAAAAATGTGAGTTGAGTATTGTGTAGTATTTACCAGTAAAATGCTAATAAATGTCTATGATTTGTTTCTTTGTTTGTTTGTTTATTGATTGATTGATTGATTGATTGTTTTTAGTTGACATCAACATTTTCATAATGGAAATTATCTATCTCTTACTGACCTCCGGTATGTAGACCACAGTGGAGATGACTTGAGATGACAAAAACCAACCAGTGTTATTCAACATTATAACACTGTTAATAATTTAAGTTAATAAATTGTTCTTTCTGCAGTGAGACCACTAAGTTACTAGATTACATTCAGTTATGTATTCAAGAATTATAAAATCAAGATGATCTTACTGATTGATGTCAGCAGGTTTGTACCGTTAGGAATCCATTCTTGATTAGTTAAATAAAATATTCATTTTTATTCATTCATTTAAGCCTCTGCTGTAAAGCGGAGCTTGTACCGGTCCGTCGTGGTGAGGAGGGAGCTGAGCCAGAAGGCAAAGCATTCAATTTACCAGTCGATTTACGTTCCTACCCTCACCTATGGTCACGACCTTTGGGCTTAGGATGCTGCCCAAATATTCATACTCATACCTAGAGGTAATTTGGAACAGCCATTTAAACGAATGTGCATGTCTTTGGACTGTGGGAAGAAACTCCACACAGAAACACCCTCGCCAAGCCCAGGACTCGATCTCAGGATTTTGTTGCTGTGAGGTGGACGTGCCACACCACTGTGCAACCCTGCCACTGCTGTCAGCTACCTAAAATTACTTTTATATGATCAGTTGCTGGATTGTTCAAGGCCGAGTAAAACAGTTTCAAAGTGATCATGTTTGAGCATGTTTGTCCAATCCTATGAGTATTCCCCCTTGACAGTGGCCCTGGTACAGGCTCCAGATCCACAATGACCTTTCCAGGATATAGTTCTTGTTGAATGAGTGAACAAAATAGTCTTGAATAAATGTACTTTACAAATTTTATATGTGTAGCAGAATGTATTTATTTATTTATATACGAACTGCTTTTCTCATGTGAAAGTTGCATTGTGGGAGATGGAGAAGGACCTGCAAAGAATAAAGGCAGATGGCATTCTTTTCTTCAGGTGCCTATTCTTTCTAAAGAAAGGTGTAAATAAAAGTGAAGCAGGTGAAAAATGGCAATAGGGACTTTCTGTTTTCAAGCCTGGCCTCTCTTCAGTTTGACAGGCAAGAGCAAGAAAGGACAGTCATTGTGTTGTGCAGTTATCTTGGACTGTCAATAACATCCCATGTGTTTACAATATACACTATATAATTTATGAGGATATGGGGCCATGTGTAACACCTGTTGTGTACACAGAATGGAAATGAGAAAAAAATAAACAAATAAATATGAGCAGGCTACAGTGAAAAAAACAAACAAAAAAAATTCTGTTTGGGTACCAATTTGCGAGGTCTCTATTGCTTAATAATGACTTAAACACTGGCTTTAAGCTGTCATGAGTGTTTTTTTGCTCCCGCCCAATGGGAGCTATAGGAATGGGTTCCCTTCTGTCTGTCACACTTTACGGACATTTACTTGCCATGTGCTGAAGCTGGGGTGTTCAAACTTGGTATGCTGGTTCACTACTATGAGTGCTAGGCTGAGTTTATGTGTGAGTGACCGTGACTTTTTAAGGTCATAGAAGCAAAACTGTATATTAGGTTTACGGACATTTACTTGCCGCACTGAAGCTGGGACTTTCAAACTTGCTATGCTCGTTCTATATTGGCATATTATGAAATGGTCCTTTTGGCAGGAGCCTCTGGACCCCTGTTGATTTTTTTTTTTTTTTAGGTCTTGGTGTGGATTAGTTGTTGTGTTCCATGGATGTAGGAATATCAGGTTTCAATATGTTTAAATTGGAGCACTGGGTAGTTTGCCACCTCACAGCTCGAGTCTCCTGTTTCCCAAGGTTAAGGCATGAGGTTCATGTCTTAGTGTAGTTTCTGTTGGCCTTGTTTCTGCAGAAGTTTTCTTGGGTTCTATGGTATCTTCTCAACTTCATGCCGGTTGAGTGACTGGCCATGCTTAAGTGACGCTAGGTGTAAGTGAGTGTATAAGTCTGTGTTCAAAACTATTGCCTTGAAATAGACTGGCTTCCCATCCAGGACTCCAGGTCCACCACAACAGTAACTACAGTAAAGGGGATTGAAGAACAAATTAATGTATATTGGCACTGGTGAAGATCTCAAAACTCTCTAAGAAAAATGGTTTTAAAAAAGGGATTTTTGGTTTTAGAGGCAAGTTTTTTTTTTAAAGATATTCTCCGGCCTCTTCAGAAATCAAGGGATGATTTTGAAATGGCATACAAGATTACAGGATAGTCTAAATGTTATAGAGAGCATTTAATAGAATGCAAATTAGATGAGTAATAGATCATGTTTTACCCATGTGGCAGCAGCACAATGAATAATATCATGCAGGTACAGGCCAAGAGCTTTAGCTAATGCTAAAATTCATATCAAACATCAGTATGGGGGTAAAAGGGGTGTACTTGTCCCAGATGGCTTGAGCATTTCAGAAATTTCTGATTTCTTGGGCAAAGACTCATTGAAGTTGGATATTTGAAGACAGGTGTTCGTTTTTCTAATCCTAATCCTGTGAGTGGTGGATCTGAGGGCTTTGATACCATGTTGATGAGAGAGAGCGAGAGAGAGCAGATGAGAATCACCAGACTGGTCTGAGCTGACAGGAAGTCTATACTAACTCAAATAAGCATTCTGTACCAGCATGGTGAGCAGGAAAGCAGCTTAGAATGCACAACACATAAAACCCTGAAATACAAAGGCAGAATTCAGCCAAAAACATGAATGTGAAGCTATAGTTGGCATAGACTTACCCAAACTGGACAGCTGAAGAGTGAGAATAGAGAGTTGTCCAACCTGTGCCTATGATAGCCGGTGTTTGGCTGACAGGAGTGTAACCCAGCATGGTCTTATCCTTTTTTTATTTTTTTTGGCACCATTCAATACAGCGTTCAGACTGTTATGGGTAAAATTCTCAGAAGATCCTTCAGTTCTTTGCCTTAGATCCCCACTTGCATCACTGAGCCAGTTATCCTTCCTTGGACCTCTACTGATGGACAAACACTGACTCAGTTGTATATCCATCACAAATTGGCATTTGTCAAAATTGCTCAAATCTTTGCTCTTGCCCAATTTGGCCAAGTTTGCGATCGCACAAAAATAATCAGTTATTCACTTCACCGGTCAGTGGCTTTATTTATTTTTTTATAATTTTTTTTTTTGGCTGATCGTGTGTGTGTGTGTGTGTGTGTGTGTGTGTGTGTGTGTGTGTGTGTGTGTGCGCTAAACAAAATCGAAGAAAGAAATACGTTTGCTTGTGTCCACATCACCAAAGGAATAATAAAAGATTATTTAAAAACTAATAAAAAAATTTACACAGACCTTAAAGGCTTTTTATGCTTTTTATTCACTACAGAGACAGTGCAGAAACTATTGGATTTCATTATGAAGATAATGCATTTTAAAATGGGTCAATGCTACAAACATGACAACACATATA
>JAQMYF010000007.1:20373456-20389207 GCA_030014195.1 Neosilurus mollespiculum
CTCTCTCTCTCTCACACACACACACACACACACACACACACATGCACACACACACTCTCTCTCTCACACACACACACACAAACTCTCTCTCGCTCTCTCTCTCTCTCTCTCTCTCTCTCTATATATATAACACACACACACACACACACACACACACACACACACATACACACAATCATGCACTTAATATCCTTTTCCCATATTTCTTAAATTCCGCTCCCTCTCATCCTTCCACCCAAACAATCCATACATTTGTCTATTTGACCATTACTTCATCTATCCATCTGTCTATCCATCTATCCATCAATCCATCCATCTATCCATCCATCTATCCATCCGTGTATCCTTTTGTTCATCAAGCCATGCACCTTCTTCTTTGCTTCTCTCTTCTCTTCTCTTCTCTTCTCTTTTCTTCTCTTCTCTTCTCTTCTCTTCTCTTCTCTTCTCTTCTCTTCTCTTCTCTCTTTTTCTCTTGGGCTGTCCACCCAGAAGTATAAATGGGTACCAGTATAAAATACTGGGAAGGTATCCAGGAGGAGTTGAACTCCTAGTCGCTTCATGCTAGAGAATAAACACCAGCCTGATGAGCCACTAGGCTCGGGTGTAAAAGCCCAACAGACTTACCTTACATTTTTCTCTTTACTTTTGTTCTGTTTACCTCTTTTTATTTGTCCCCTTTCTTCCAGCTGGGCCAGATTCTTCGCAGTCCCTTTATGAAATTTGTTGCTCATGCTGTCTCCTTCACCATCTTCTTGGGCCTGCTGGTGCTGAATGCTTCAGATCGTTTTGAAGGAGTGAAGAATCTCCCCAATGAGACCATCACTGATCACCCACGCCAGGTGTTCAGGGTCAAAACCACCCAGTTCTCCTGGACTGAGCTCCTCATCATGAAATGGGTGCTGGGTAAGTATAATGCATGCTGGGAGAATGTGGGGATGTGAGCTTGATGGGGCAGAGCTGGTCATTCTTATCCACTGGGAAAGAGAGGACAGGGTGAGGGAAATGGTCAGGTTCTGTATTAATGACTGGAAGATAATACTTAAGATAATTAGTACTTTTGGACTGCAGAAAAGCCACTGCTGGGCTCTTAATCAAGATTCAAATCTCATCTTTTTAATGAAATAGTATTAGTGACTCAAAGACATCCATGGATGCATCTCTGTTTAGTTATTCTACAATGTTCTGTTTTCCCTGATTACTTCACAAATCAGGCCAGGGCTGCTAAATATAATCAAAGTTGTGAAACCACTTCCTTTTTTTGATGAACTGCTTTAATCAGATAAAGTTTCAGGTAAAGTTTCCCAATCAAGGATTCGTGATCCCCTAGGTGAGTATGGTTGCATTGCAAAAGGTTGACAATGCTGATAAAAATAAACTAGAAATGTCATGTTAAATTACTTATATATTTAAAAAAAAATGTAAAACAAGGCATATGAACTTATTACCTCTGACAAGGAGGTTATGTTTTCATCGGCGTGGGTTTGTGTGTTTGTTTGACTGACTGTTAGCAATTTCCTGTCCACAGTTTTTGAGTGATCAAAATAATTTTATGATGGGTAAGTGATCACCCAAGGATTTTCCCATTCATTTTGGTAATTAACCCACATGCTGATGACATCACAATATATATTTATATTTATATTTATATATATATATATTTATATATTTTTTTTTTTTTTTTTTTTTTTTTTTTTTTAAATACCTCTCTTTTAATAGGCGAAAGTGAAAAAAAAATCATATGTCTGTAAAAACACATCCAATTTTGATAAAACTTACTGTGAATGTTTTTTCATGATCAGCATCTTTGATATCAGACCAAGTTTCTTCCTGAAGTGATCTAGATCATGCATTTGATGTCAATTTAAATTTAACATGGAAAATCCTATTTATGGGTAGTGTAGTAGTAGTACAGAAGGCCCAGCAGGGGAGCTGTGAACATAATTGTATGGCTTGGCAGAGGTTTGCACTCTCTTAGTGTTCTTGATACAAAACGTTCCATTAATTTTAATCTAATTAATGTCCCATGGGTACCACAGGCACGTAGTTTAGGTAGAAAGGGTTGATTTTAACAACAAACAAAAAAAAACACCCAGAGTGAAATTGTTGATACAAATGCTTATGATTGGCTATAACAAAGGATTTGATGGTCTGGAAAAAATACAGACACTCTACCAAGAGTTACACTGCATAGCCTCTGTACTCCTGTTCCACATTTCAGCTCACTACAGATTTTTATTTTTTTTTAAAGACTGTCACTGGGTACAGCTGTGTGCTGATTGACTAAACTTTGCCTGTTATTTTACCACAATCACTGCTGCTTGATTTGGATCTGTTAGGTGCATCTGCTGTGCTTCATTAAAGAACTGTCTTATTGCAGGTAAATCTTGGCTGCCTCCCTGTACATGAAAACCCTGAACTTTTTTAACAGACTGATTAGTTGAAATGCAGTGTTTTTGAACATTCAATTTGATCCTCCTGCAATATCCACCTGCATTGCGTTCTTCCAGTTCTCACCCATGATGTAATCTGTTCCATACTAGATCATGTTCTGATTCAGCTCAGGCCCTAGACTTTTAATATTATGTAAGTGGTTCCTTCTAGGTAACATTATAGAAACTGTAATGTAATCACCCCTTGGGGATTATGCAACTCTAATCATAAGTATAGCGGTCACAGAGATCTGAAAAGTGCTGCTGAATCCAAGGCTTTCATACAAAAATAAAGAAACACATATACATTTAGTTTAAGAGCCTGCAGTAGTTATTCTCTTAAAGAAGTTGTTTGTGTTCCTTCAGTAAAGTGAAGAATAAGGACAGCGTGATTGGATTGGTCCACTATCTGGGGATTAAAAAACAGTATCTTAAATAGATAGTGCTTGATTAACAAAACAGACATTCACAGTTTGTCACAGTGACTTCCAGTGGGTGGCATCATCATCATCACATTTTACAACTTGGAAAATAAACCAGCCCCGCACCGAAAAAGCATTCTGCTCGAGGTTGGCCGAGGTCGCAACCACCAGTCAACTGGTTCTGTAACTGTACTTGCTATTTTTTCAAAAGTAGCATTTCCTGATTAGTGACAAACAAAGTGATGTAACAATATCAATATCTCAGTATGTCAAATTTCCTGCTTAATTCGTGTTATGCTGGAGCGGGTCACATATTTTCAGTAGGGTTGAGGTCAGAATGTTAGGAAGGCCAGTCCAACAAGCTTAGTATTAGCCTGCTTCATTTATTCCACATCCAGTTTTGATTTGTACATGAGCTCATTATCCTGTTTGAGCATCCAGATGTTTACAATATATACAATTATATAATGGTTTTGGCTTATGGTGAAGAATTCTTAGGTAATTCTCCTTCTTTATTATTTCATCCACTTTATCAAGCACCAGTTCCACTGGCAGCAAAACAGCCCCAAAGCTTGATACTACCATTATCATACTTAACAATTAGTGCCGTGTTCCTAGTGTTGAATGCCTCACCCTAACTTCACCAAATCAACTAAACTAATTGCCTTTCAACTGAGATTAACAGATTGGGCATTCTTCCAGACTTTGGAAAAAGGGCTAAAACTCCAAATAACTTGTGTTTACAGTACTGCCAATTTTCAAGTATATATCCTCTGCCAAGCCTCCATAGGGAAACTCCTGATGCTCCACAAGGGATTCAGACAGGGATCTGCGGAATTGAATGGCGTGCAGCATGGTTCCCCTGTGAAAACCTTACAAAGTTTCAACAGAGGAACTCAGAAGTTTTTTGTGTAGGATTTAAATAGGATTTGTGGAAAACAAATACTTTTGAAAAAGAACATCTGTATTGCATATGTCCTCTCTCCTTTTTTATTATGGTCACCAACATGAATTAGACTGAGTTTTAAAATAAAACTGCAGAGGAGCTACGGAGTATCCATGAAGGACGAAACACAAGCGTCAGTCATCAAAAATAACATGTCGGGTGAGGATGTAAGACATGCTTTCACATTTTGTTCCACGATTACAAGGTTCTAGTAAGGAAAAGGCAGCAACAAAGAATCATAATATAAATGCAAATGCACAGAGTCATTTCGATATGTTTAAAGAACACCAACAAGGGGAGTGATTCGCATCTTTCCTTTGAGTTGATGGCGATAACACAAAGCACCATAAACACACACACACACCCCATCTGCAGCAAAAACAAGCAAAATGACCTATTATCCCAGATGAACACTACTGCACCCAACTCTCCTACTTGACACCGATTGTATTCAGACAGCAAACTGCGCCCAGAACAAGATGTTCAAGAACAACTTAAACCATCTCGAAAAGTGGGCAAAGTTGTGCCCAACTGTTATGAATGACTCCCAGAGACAAATGACTTGGATGGAATAATGTGGGTTTTAATAATCTCAAAATAAAACAGGCTCCGTGAGCCACAAAAAACACTACTAAAAGAGAATCAAAAAAGAAACCTGCCACAAGGAGCGAACGAAAATCAACACAACAACAAAACACAGAACCAGGAAGAGGGGGAAACTTCGGGAGAAGTTTCAAAGGTGGACAAAGGTGGATGGTGGTGAGGAAACGTGAAGCCTGCAGACTGGAGAGGGAATCTGTCAGGTGCAGCTTCGGAGGGTAAATAATACTGAGTACAAAAATGCTTGACGGAGTAGCTTGAACAACGCGCATCTCCTACGAGGCTAGACGAGTGAATGAGTCTAGCGGGGGGTTAAATAGGGGAGCTAATCAGTGCAGGGAACTAGGTGCAGGTGAAGGTCATTAAAACTCGGGAGACTGTAAATGAGATGTGTGAGAGTCGGGGAGAGAGTTCGGCGCAGACGTAACACCAACTGGAACAAGTAATTCCCGAAAAAAATTTTAGTTGTGAAATTTGCATGTTCTCTCTGTGCTTGTGTGGGTTTTGTCCGAGTACTCCGTTTTTTCCCACAGTCCAAAGACAAACACATTAAGCTAATTGGCTGTTCCAAATTTCTCCAGCTGTGGATGTGTGTGTGTGAATGGTTGTGTGATGGACTGGAGAGCTATTCAGGGTGTACCCCACCTTTGCCCACTGTTGGCTGTGATGGGCTTTAGCCTCCCTACAACCATAGCGGGAGGATAAAGTGGTTCAGCAAATGAGTGAGTGAGTGAGTTGTATAATCTTTCCACCTGAGTATGCACCTCAGTAGGGGATCTGATTATGGTACAGAAATGCTGAAAACATTATTTTGTTAGCTGTTAGGAATAAAAATTTCAGCCAGTGGACACTGTTTTGTAGTTGAATGTAAAAACTAGATAAAATGACTGAAAAATAAAGATCTTGAGGCTGGGTAGATGTGGAACTTTAAGATTTTAAGTAGTTTCCCTATTAGTCACTCTGCAGCTCATCTAGTCCTCACATTCTTTCTGTCTCCTTCTTCCATCCCAATTTTGCCCTGCTGTTATGAGTGTGCGTGTGCGTGTGTGTGCGCGTGCGTGTGTGTGTGTGTGTGTGAGTGTGTGTGTGTGTGTGTGCGTGTGTTAGTAATAACCTATTTCATTGTTCCTAAGACAATCTCTGAAAGAATATGAGCTGTATGCGTTCTCAGTATTTCTGTGCGTGTGTGTGTGTGTGTGTGTGTGTGTGTGTGTGTGTGTTTGAGACTCATTCCACTTCTCATTGTCAGCAGTAGTTGTTGTAGGAGAGATGAGTCTGATTAAAGATACATTTCAGTAATCCATTTTCAGCCCTGTGTGTGTGTCGGATGGGGGAAATTATCTGTATACTGATAGCAGTGTTGTGCAGCATGAAGAGGGAATGAGAAGCACCTCTAATTTGTTTACTGCTATGATCAATACTGTGGCTTTTTTTAAGGTACATATCAGGATTCTGTGGAGGTATAGACCAGCAATGTACCTTTTAAGAATGCTTTTGTATTTAAAGGAAACAAAATCTATCTATCTATTGAATCTGTACAATGCGTTTTGTCTCTTTTTTGCTCTCAGGTATGATCTGGTCAGAGTGTAAAGAAATTTGGTCTGATGGTCCACGAGAGTATGTCATGCACCTCTGGAATGTTCTGGACTTCGGCATGTTGTCCATCTTTGTAGCGTCCTTCACTGCCCGCTTCATGGCTTTTTTGAAGGCATCTAAAGCACAACTTTATATCGACCTTCATGTGCCCAATCATGACATCAGCAACGCATCACTGCCTGCTGACATCGCCTACTTCACATATGGTGAGGGCACCACCCTGCATAACAGATTCAAATTGGTGGAAAATATCTGTAAAATTGCTGTCATTTTAAAATTGGATTTTTGTGGCGCAATTACATCTTGAAGTGTTAAGGCATATTGAACATTAGACTAATTTCCTGACAGCAGCTGCTCAAATACTGTTTTCTAATCAAGTACCATGTATTTCAAAATTACCATGAGTTACTGTTTCACCAGATCACCAAGAACAGGCGAGAAGGTTATTCTCATGTACAGTATAATGCTGCTTATATCAAACTATATGATATTCAATTATTATTGACAATATTTTCAGTATAGAATATGTACAAAGTTTTTTAATTAATGAATCGCAGCTTTAAGGGGACAATCACTTACTGTCACATCGCTGCTATGCGGCAAACCGAATAATACAGGTTCAGGGAATTAGGAAATCTAGTCAAAACTCATGGTCATGGGACCAATAAGCAGAGGTCATACACAAAACAGGCTAGATCACAGATTAGGCATGGGGTCAGAAGAAGCAGGAAGAAATGGGTCATACACAGGCGATCTATACACTAGGAACAAGGCTTGACATGTACTGATGATAAAAGCACAGCGACATTGCTTCCTCACCTGGGTCTCTTCGACACGCATATGGCTCTTTATTTGCATTTGGACCCATTTGCACATGTAAAATTAAAACTCAATATGTAAAAAATATTTCCATACAACTGTATGTCCAACTAAATAACTGTTTAAAGTGTAAGTAAAAATAATAGTAAAGACAATTTCATTATATTACAAAGCGTTATTCCTACTAAAATTGCCAATTTTCCGGCATGAAAGTCAGACAGATTTGGTCAAGTTCGGTTACTGGCTTCACAAATAAATATTACAAATTTGTTTTATTACAAAAAAAATTATTTTGTAGTGTGAAAAGGATATTTAATGTGTGATTTTGCTAATTTTGTTACATTTTGACACAAAAAAAATCACTTTTTTAATGAGATGGGCCTCTGATCGTAACGTCTGTCAAGATTCATATATTTGATATCTTGGTCTATATGATGTACATACCAGCAAATATCTGTACTTGGTTTTAGTAAACTGGAAGGAAGGTAGCAATGGTTGCACTCAATAAAAGAATTGTCCTAAACTTTTACAGGTAGTTCTATTAACATAAATAAAACACTGAAATGTCTGTCAAACCAATTACATGTTACGTTCATTTATAAATTGTATTAAACATCAAAAAATTTTAGCAGCAGTGTAATATTTTTTGTTTTGCTGTTTTGTAACACAAGAAATGCCGGTTTTAGTCTCAAAGTGACAGACTTTGCTCAAAAATAACAAAATCTTGACGGGCAAGCAGTCTGTGGTGTTACGTGACATTTATTGTGATGCGAAGCTATGAGTTGGCAGAATGTTTGGAAACAATATTAACATGAAGTACATGTGTATACAGTATTAAAAACCCAATGTCAATGTTACGTGTCATTAATTTAAAGTGGCTTTAGAATTTATTCTGTGGATGATATTATTGTTTAATGAACATTATTGTTTTCTTTAGAGTCCTAACTTATAGTACTATATATTTGGCAGTGGTGGCCCGGTGATAGGGTCCTGGATTACTGATCCCAAGGTCGGGGGTTCAGTGCAGACACATATATCAGCATTGTAAGGTAGGCAGTAATCAGATGTCATGAAGACATTTATATAGAGCGAGCGTTGCTAAACAGGCTAGGGTTTATAACACAGGTATTCACGTACATCATAGGCTACAACAGGCTCAAGGTAATAATATCAGGCATGGGACATAGAGTTAAACATGCAAAGAAATGGCTAGATCAAAGCTGAAAGCACCAGCTGAGGTAAAATCACTAGCAAACAGGTATATCAGAGTCAACGATATACAGTGTAAAAAAATCAACACTAGGTTCACAAGGACAGCTTAGTATAACTGGAAGCAGGTTGTTTTCCATTCCTAGCCTTACCCAATCTCTTGGGCGGTACACAGGTGTGTCTGAACAGTGACGATAAGCATTGGCTTTGTTGCACAATGCTGCCTGTTCCAGTATATGGTCGCCCTTACCCAGACCTGCTCACTGTGCCGAAATCAATCATCCACTGCTGCTGCATTTCAGGGGGAAAAAAGCAATTGGAAACTGAGTAAACATTGAAATCCAGTCAAAACCAAGTGTCTCAAAGTGCTCGAGTGTCCATACAGAAAAACCATAGCATTCTGCCAATTTCTAGATTGGCTTGTTCTACCTGGCTGTTTGCTTCAGGGTGAGAGCCTGAGGTGAAGCTTACTTAGGCTCCTGGTGTTTCTCTGAAAGCCCTCCAAACACAGGAAGTGAACTGCACACTCTGATCTTTCACAACATCTTCATCTTCATGGCTTTGGCAGTCTTGAATGCTTGAATGCAGTGAACTGGCATCGTGAGAAAAACAGGACCCATCATGTCTGACAAGATTTCAAACACTTGACTAAGCACAGATATTCTAAATTCTTGTGATCCATGAACGTTGGAAATAAATGTGTTGTTGTTTACAACCAGTGCCACCATTCCTCCAAAGCAAGCTTGATGGCTAGGAGTTCTCCGTCTCCTACATTATAATTATGTTTGCCCAGAAAGAGTTTATTTGAAAACACTGCCATAGGAGACACATTTCTTCGATGCATTGAGACAAAACCGCACCCACCCTCATGTCAGAGTCATCCACCTCGATGAAAAACAGCTTATCTGGATCAGGTCGTCTTAGAATTGGAGCGGTAGTGAATCCCCTTTTTAGTCTCTTGAGTGCTTCCTGAGCGGCAGGATTCCAGTGCAGTTTCTTGCCATTTCTTTGATGGTATTATAGGCTGTCATTCATTCAGCTATAGTATATAATAAATATAAATAGCTTAACGCGGTATGGTGGCGCAATGGTTAGCACGTCTGTTCTACAGCAAGAATAACTGGGTTTGATTCCTGAGCTCGGGCATTCTCCGCTTTCCTCCCACTGTCCAAATATATGCACATTAGGCTAATTGGCTGTCCCAAATCGCCCCTAGGTGTGAGAGTGAACGTGAATGGTTGTATGTGTGTTGGCCCGCAATGGTCTGGCGAGCTGTTCAAGGTGTATTCCACCTTCGCTTGGAGTCAGCTGAGATGGGTGCCAGCCTCCCCACGACCCTAATTAGGATTAAGAGGCTTAGAATGAATGAATGCATAACTACCCTTAATGCATGGGGAGCACATGCAAACAGCATACGCCAAGCCCCGGACTCAAACCCAGGACCTTCTTGCTGTGAAGCAGAAATTGCTTACCTCGTTGGAAGTTTTTTTCATTAGTAAACATGACACTTTTACTACATTAAAGAAAATATGGCTTGTTTCTAATTATCTAGGTTTTTTTTTGTTTGTTTGTTTGTTTTTTTGGTGTTTACATTTGCATACTGTGGAGAATTGCAGTAAATTTGCAGCTGTTAAAGGGTGATAAGATTAAAATGAGCGCATTATTGCAAACCACAAATCAATATTAGGGCCAAATCCTGCCTGAAGTGCTGTTATAGAAAAAGGAATCAACACCAAAACAATCTGATTCTGTAATTCAGCACCACTGTGGTATCAGGGAGTTAACTCTAGGGGGGGAAGTGTTTTGAGATGCCTGCTGCTTCTGCTTTCAAACGGATACAAGACGTTCCCCAGAGGGAAGTAAAGCCCCTACTGTTACATGGCAGAGGTAAAAAGATTTCCCCTCCTCCAGGTCTCACTTCTGTTCTTGGACTCGGTCTGAAAATACTACAGAATGTGATCTGCATGGTGCTTTAGATTGTAGCTGTCACTTTCATTTAAATTTTTAAACAGCCAATAATTTTTTAAATACAATCCTCTTTCCTCGCATTCTGTTTTTGCTGATGTAACTATTATATATTGTTGTATAGGCTAGAATGAGATCTGGCTTACTTCATCGTTCAGGACTTTTTATAAAGCACAGTCCTATTCTACATGACACATCTCACTCTATGCCAATGTTTGCTTTTCTTCCTCCTGTGTGAGCTGTTATCAATGCTGCTATCTACTGGTGTAAGCTAGTAATAACATGCATCACTGAATTAGTGAAGAATTACAAAAGGAAGACAACTAGAAACGCACAGGGAATGCTGGGTTCTTAAGCATATCTGGGATTATGGACATCTCTGTCTCTTCATCTGAGTTTTGAAATAACATCTCATGTTTTAATTCAAACTAACACTCATGGTTAATTTAAAGGTAGCCTTAAAGCCATATGCAGAGATGTGCCAGTCGACAGCTGTTCCATGTGGATGAATTAAATAGATGGATGGATTCATTGGTCCCACTGTGGATAACTGAATGTAAAATCTGTACAGATAATAATGTGTCAGTCTTATGTGAATTACCGATAGATAAGCATATTTTCCTCCATTTTTCCTTCTTATTCTTTATTGCATTCATTATTCTCTCTCTCTCTCTCTCTCTCTCTCTCTCTCTCTCTCTCTCTCTCTTAGCCAGGAATAAGTGGAGACCATCTGACCCTCAGATAATCTCTGAGGGTTTGTATGCTATTGCAGTGGTCCTGAGTTTCTCACGCATCGCCTACATCCTTCCAGCCAATGAAAGCTTTGGGCCGCTGCAGATCTCTCTGGGGCGCACAGTAAAAGACATCTTCAAATTCATGGTCATTTTTATCATGGTCTTCGTTGCCTTCATGATTGGCATGTTCAACCTTTACTCGTACTACTTAGGAGCCAAGTACAACCCTGCCTTTACAACGTAAGCATGTTATTCTGTTAATCATACCTGAAAATAATCATACCATTATTCTGTTAATCATACCTGACACACACACACACACACACACACACACACACATACACACATACACACAAACACACACTCACACACACATGCATGCACACAAGTTAAATCTGAATGTTGTTGTTTCGAGATATAACTGCACACTCATGCTCTGACATTTAATTGCAGTGTACTGTATTTAATTTGACATTTTAAAGTCTCGCTATCAGCAAACATGCATTTTCGATTATATTGTAAAAAGGTTAAAATTAATATGGTGAGTTGTGTTAATGAAGCTCAGCTCTCTCTCTCTCTCTCTCTCTCTCTCTCTTCTCTCTCTCTCTCTCTCTCTCTCTCTCTCTCTCTCTCTCTCTCTCTCTCACTCACCGCCCCCTCCTGTGTATATCTCTCCTCTACCTCCCTCTCTGCTCTTTCCTTCATGGCTGTCATCTCTCATTGAGGAGAACTGTTTGTACTGCACCCTGGTTTAATGATATTCTCTTTCTGTGGTTATGTGTGAAAACCTAAGGGACGTGCCCGGTTGTAATCTTTCCCAAATTGTTCTGTACCTTAGACTTTTGTCTTCAAGTTCAAATGATACTAAAATAGAACAATTTGGTGCCAGACGTATGGGATGGACCGATGTTTATATAATCCGCTTCTTGGTAGCCATCTTCATTCCCGGATTAAAAATATTTTTGATCTTTCACAAAAAGGGAAGTGTGTGTGTGTGTGTGTGTGTGTGTGTGTGTGTGTGTGTGTGTGTGTGAGAAAGAGAGTGTGTGAGAGAGAGAGAGAGAGAGAGAGAGAGAGAGAGAGAGAGAGACATGACATGAATGTACTGTATATAATCAAATTGTCCTTCACATTTAGAAAAAAGGAATCCTCAAGAATTCCTTATACAGGAGTTTACAATAAAACAGTCATTAAAGACATAGGAATTGAATGATGAATGGCTAATATAGGATATAATGTAGCAGTTATAGTAGTAGTAGTAGTAGCAGTAGTAGAATCTGATTTTGCTGTCAGACCAGTCTCAGAGCTTTGTGACAGGTACTCAAGAAGACATTGAAAACATTCTTTTGAGATTCCGGCCCATGATGATATTATTGTTGCAGGTTTTAATTCAGTCTCCGATTCAGAACTGATAACTGGGGAGGCTATTAATATACACTGACCTTATTGTCATGTTCATAAAACCAGTCCGAGGTACACAAAGTACATTACTGTGCTGGACATAACCAGCCTCTGTCCACTGCAGCCTCTGTAAGGCAGAGTAAAGACTGCTTATTTGAATTACTATTCCTATCCTTTCAGCTGAAACCATTCTAGCCATAGTTCTTCTTTATTTATTCCCTCCTACAAGAAGGTTATACTTTTGGTTAGTTTTGTGTGATTGTTAGCAGGAGAACACTAAAAGATTTGTTTGTAGTTTCATGAAATTTTTACCAGAAGTGGGGCTTCGGACAAGAAAGACTTCATTTGATTTTGGAGATGATCTGGATTTTTTTTTTAATTGCAAGATAGATTTTTCTTCTTCTTCTTCTTCTTCTTCTTTTTATTATTATTATTATTATTATTATTATTATTATTATTATTATTATTATGATTATTATTATTATTATTATTATTTGGAAGTGTTGTATTACATTATGCCCAGCAGGGGGTGCTGTGTGACTTATTTCCAGCTGGGCAAAAATCTGAACTCCTGAGCACTCCTGTTTATTTATTTGTTTGCTTGTTTGTTTGTTTTGCTTCAGTTGTCCAACTCCCAGCAACTCTGGGACTATAACCAAAGTGAATTCGACCATTTTTTTTTCACTCCTCCAATGATTCAATGTGGATATTAACTGAAGATCTTGGCATATATCTACATTATGTTGTACATTCTTTAAGAATAGGGTTGTGTACCAAGTAGGGTTGTGGGTATGTTTTTTTCAAACTTTAAAGTAAACTATCCTAGCAACAGCACTTTCTACATTTTGACCAACGATTTTTAAAGAAACTGCAAAACTTGGAGCATCAATTGATAACACAAAGCTTCCGAGGCTCCTTTTACTCTCATTATCTATATAACATGCTTCCTATTTCTGGACTTGTAGTAATTTCGTAATTTTGCCTGTTCTGCTGGAAGCCATTGAGAGATTGCATTTGGCAGGACATTTAATCCTAATTAAGGTTTCGTACTGTTGCCGGCAGTTTTGTTCTCTGCAGGTGAAATTAGCATGCTGATTAAGGACTTGTTCTGCCATCCAGTGCAATTCCTCCGATCAACTGGCCTGACAAGAAGCCCTTGAAACCCCATTAATGCAGTCATGGTTACTGTCTATTGCATTTTTGTAACCATCTTAGAAGTAAAGTTTAAAAGCAGGGGTGAGATAAAGTACCCTGCTGTTTAAGTTCACTCTTGCAGAGAACAGCTCAAGAGGTGCTATTGATTTGAACCGCTTTCTTTTCTCTTTAAGTTGTTTGAAGGGACCAATTTCATTCAGTGAAATATGGATTTCATAGGGCAGTGTTAAATGGCATGTGTTGCGCTCCAAGTTTGACTGTGTCTGGGAGCTTGAAAGCAGTCATTGATACTTTTATCCTACTCATGATAGACTTCAGGGTAATGCCAGAGGGGTGGAAGTGTAAAAGCTTCTCATGCACCTCTCTTTTTTTACTTGACCTGTTTGCACAAGGTACCTTTACATTCCAGATTTGCAAGGACATCCTATAATCAGTTTTCACTCTTCCCTGTGGCATTACTAGATGGAGGTGCATGAATAATTTACTGCTATTAGATGAATGTACACAGTACAGATGTTTGGGGGGAAAAATTCATACTGCCAGTGCTCTTAAAGAGTGGCTCTATAAACCAAAGCCATGTGGTTGGTTTGTTTGTCCTTCCACCCATTATCTATAACGCTTATCTATCAGGGTCACAGAGGACTTTGAAGCCAGTCCCAGCTGGGGTCTACCTTGCTCAGATCACCAGTTCCAGAGCTAACAACAAGAAAAAAAAATATTCACACACATTTACACTTATGGGCAATTTAGAGTAGCTAATTAATTTAATGTGCGTATCTTTGGGTTGTGAATCGAAACCAGAGTACCCAGAGAAAAACCATACAGGCTCGGGGAGAACATGCAGATAATTATTGTAGTTTCCTTTATGGAGGGCATGTTATTGAAGACGATCCAATAGACACTTAAAGTTCATATAACGTTCCTTGTAGAATCAATACAGAAAGGCCCTTGCCTGAGTTTTGAACCCTAAATCTTCTCACAGTCAGAACACAGTGCTAACCATTGAGCAATCATGCTCCCCATTGTTTGTATGTTTTACAAAATGACATCATTGTGGTAGAAAGAACTGTCATGTTGATATAGTAATCCATCATTCATTCATTCATCCATTTATATATGTGAGATATAAATATATTTATACATACAGTATGTCCTGGGGTCTTTATCAAGTGCCTTTTACTAATAAATGGACCCAAACAGCATTTTTACAAGCAACCCAAACCTCAACCATTATCTCTTGGTTAAGAGGAGCAGTATGTTTATTCTGAAGCTCTCCAACCCTGTGGAGGATCTAACAGCTGCTTTTTATTTTGAAGACAGTGACAGAGATTGATTGGTAAACAGAGACATTTGTCATAAACTGATTGACCAACACCTGTAGTGACTGAAACACTGCTATTATTAGCCTGATCCATTCTTCAGTTTCATACTCTTATTTTCTTTCAGCTGGGAATCATAGCTCAAGATATATTAACCCCTCCATCATGGGCAAGGTATCCTCTATAATCTGAAGAAATCCTCCATTCTTTTCTGGAAGAACCGGGTAATGAGGCAATGGCATGATACTCCTTAGAAGCTGCACCTCTTGATAAAAAAGAAATCAACTGAAGAACGAAACTTTTCTCAGCATCTTCATGTCGTTAATTCATTGCACAGTAGTGCACCATAATTGAACTCGAAATATCACTGAATGTTATGTGTCTTTCCTGGCAATTAGACAGTGAGAGTAGAGAATGTTCAGTATTTGTTTAGTTCGTTGTCCAGCTAGGGTTAGTCTGAATATTCGGTTTGAACAAGTCATACTGCACCACATTTCACAGCTTTCATTTATAGTTTTTAGCTGTTTGTGGCAGGATTTTACAGTATTTGAGTTTGTAATTTATTTTTTTGTCACTGTTTTTAATACAAGTTCCATGCCCCATGCTCCATGTCTATTTTAACTATACATTTCATCATGGTGAGACACTGGTTTACATCATGAAACCAGAAAAAAATAAAAAATCATTTTGCTGGATGCCTTTAGCCTTGATTACAGCACGTAATCGCCATTGCATTGTTGCTTCAATTGGTCAGGTTTAACCACCACATTATGTGGCAATTAAATGATGTCTCCTGACTGTACCAAATGACCAGGTTACCTCATCAATGACCTTTACCGTTCCTGATGGCACAGATATAAAATTTGGACTCAAATAGTAAAAGAGTGGTTCAGGGAACACGAGGTATCGTTTTACTCATGATCTGGCCACTGATACCTCAGAGTCCTGACCTTAACCCTTTTGAAAGTCTTTGGGATGTGCTGGAGAAGACTTTATGGAGTGGTTCAATTTTCCCATCAATTCAAGATGTCAGTGAAAAATGAATCCAATTCAGGATGGAAATAAATGATGTGATATTGCTAAAGTTTGTCGAAACAATGCCATGGTGATTATGCGCTGTATTACGCAAGGCGAAATTTATTGATTGTAAAGATAT
>JAQMYF010000007.1:20391103-20406921 GCA_030014195.1 Neosilurus mollespiculum
AGAGAGAGAGAGAGAGAGAGAGAGTGTCTGAGAAAGATACAATGGCTAGACAATGGCTTCAGGGACCAAGACCATGCACACACACAAACACACACACACACACACACACACACACACACACACACACACACACACACATGCACGCACACACGTACACACATGCACACACACAGAGACTGAGAACACACACACATAACACATACAGTGTCAAGCAAAAATTTACTTACTTCCATAATTGCCTACACTCTATAACAAGAAGGTTCTGGGTTTGAGACCCAGGCTCAGTGACAGCGTTTCTGTGTGAAGTTTGCATGTTCTCCCCGTGCTTACTTGGGTTTCCTGCGGGTACTCTGGTTTCCGCCCACAGTCCAAAGACAGGGCAGAAACACTTTTCAGGGCAGAAACACTTGTCCATGACTGTATAAGGTTTACTGACAGGCACATTGTTGGTGTGTGTGTGTGTGTGTGTGTGTGTGTGTGTGTGTGTGTGTGTGTGTGTGTGTGTGTGTTGTCCCTACAATAGTCTGGTGAGCTGTTCAAGGTGTACCATGCCTTCACTCAGTTTTGGCTGAGATAGGCTCCAGCCTCCCTGTGACCCCAGTAGGATTAAGCAAATGAGTAAGAAGATAATAAGCTAAATGAGGAGCCTCCTGTGAACTTGCAGCCTAAACTGAAGCAAGAAAGCATAGCATGTAGCCAGCTAACAAACTAAGCAAAATGAGTGTGAGGGAAAGAAGAGCATAATGCTTCACTTCGGTGATGAAAAAAGAGAGCTTAACTCCACTTTCTGATTGCGCCCACAAATGCCTCCCACTCTGGGAAACCATATTCGAGGGTGAATCAGTAGCGGCGTTGTGCCACTACCAAAGCCCTCACAAATATGAATATAGATTCCTTGTGTAGAAGCGGGCAAGTAACAATGCTTGAACTGAAATAAATAAGCTCACCATTTTAAAATGCCATATAATAAACTGTTTTTAAGCTTTGTTTAATAAGTGACAGGTAATTGTAACTTAAATCTATTTCTGTGGAAGCTGCTAAAGATCATGGAGCACAGTGCAACTAGCTAATGGCTAACTTGATGACGTCTTACCATCACGTGTCTTAACCACCAATGTAAAAATAAAGACTGGATGTTACACCGGGCTTCTGAAGCTGACGTAACCCAATATGCTTAAGCGGACATATTGTGAGCCCCAAAACATTGCCTAAACAACCTTAACCTCCAGAGACCCAAAATTTATGTTGTGTGTCTTCTTATTTCTTCACACTGCTTCTGTCCCTCACCCCCCAATAACTACTGAACTTAATCAATGTCTTCAAACAAGGAGTTTGAGAAAAGAGTGATACTCAATGGCTCTCATATGAGGATCTTACAAGGACATACGTACAATATTGTTGGGAAAAATATGATGTCCTCATATGAGGACAATGGGGTCTCAAGAGGATATCCCATTCACTTACACATGTTAATTTCCCTCGAGATTTTTATTGTTTTACAACTTTTTCTTACATTTTATTATGGTGTCTTGTGCAGTAATTAACTGTACATACAGAAAAGGAATTGTAAATGGAAAAATATTTCATAAGTAAGTAGGATATATAAATGTATTTAATGCCATTAATGCCAAAATAAGTCTAAGTCTAAAATGTCCTGTAATGTCCCACATGTGAGAAAAACCAAAATACCTTTCATATAGCGCCTGTTACTGGTAATAAATAGCCAATTATACTCATTATTATAATTATATAAATTATGTTATTAAGATATACTGTCCCTAGTCCAAGTAATTCAATTATTAGGTGAATGAGAATTTTTTTAAACAATATTATTTACATAAAGGCATATATAGATGTACACACGCATGACGCTAAGTCATAATTATACATATGTTTCATATGTCATGTATATGTACATATATGTCACATTTTGTACAGAGGACTGTTAATCAAGCCATTGTCTTGCCATTAACAGGTTTCCGCACAGAAAGCCAGAACTATTAAAAAAATGGTTAGTGAACATGAGAAGAAAAAACTATTAACCATCAAAACATGCAGGGCCATGTTCCGAACATTTTGAGGAGCACTGGTTTGATAGAACAGTGCAGACAGCAAGGCTCCGTCAGGGTGCTGTGCCTATATTACTTGATTTTCCACAACATCTTATGAAGCCTGTAAGTAACTTTTAGTCAATTATAATTATTATTCTTTATTATTAAGTCAGTTTTATTGGTATTTGAGTTATCAGGAATCATGCTGATATCGTCATCATTATAATTTCACGCTGTCATAAAATAGAAATTGCTACTAATCACGAATTATTTCACCCTTTTCTGTCTAGACAAAATAAAACAATGCTAAGCTCCCAATCTTATTTATGATACACAGTATATCTGTTTACAACTGCAGATTTTAAGTGGTTTATAACCTAACTTTCAACATTTATAAGTAAATAAAATATTTTAGTTATATAAAAGGACTGTTAACCTATATGTAACTAATAACACTTTGACAACAAGAACTAGCCCTATGCATTACAAAACAAATGTGTATATATGCTTTCAAGCCAAGCCCCGAGAAGCCTGCCCTGCTACTTATTGGGGCCTGTAACATGGCTGCTAGTCCAAGCCCACTAGCCTCAAAGTTGAGCGGCCCGCTTAGTCACATGCAGCATCCAGTGGTTATCTAGATCAGTGATCATAACCAGATTTCACCTACTTTCTTTGGCATATAACATTCAGCTATAACATCCAGTTATAACATCCAGCTCTAACCTGATCAAAAATGCTAGAAAAGATACATGATAGAACAAGAAACTAAATAGGAAACAGGATTGTTTGTGTATATGACTATTAATAGATCAATTTGATTTTCATTGTTTCCTCAAAACACTATAAGAATTTACTTGCTGGATTTTTGCTAAACACTCAAGTATCTCACAGTGAGACAGTCATCCATCAAGCAACCTGACACCTATGTAATGATGTAGAGGTTGTACATGTGAGGAGAGAGAGGACAGATGGCTGGATGAAACGAGGGAGATCGCAGGTAAATTTAAAGCAATCAAAAAAAAAAGAAAGAAAATTACCCGAAAGACAAGTCAAAACCCCCTAATGAGGGAGTGAAAATGGAAAAACAGAAGGAATGAACAGAGATAGGTGAAAACAAATAACATTCAGGGGATATTTGTCAGAGAAGTAATTACGAGAGACGAGTTAGAAAAGACAGAGGGGTGAAATGGAGAAAATGAACATTAAGTGAAGAGAAAACAACACAAAAAGAGACACAGAAGGAAAAGAACCTGGAAAGTCAGGTGACCTCAACATGACCTCATAGCACTCCTGTTGAATACAGATTCAGCATTCTGTGGAGCTTAGCTATGAGATCGGTGATGAAATGTAAAATGTAAACTGCTCTGGCATTTGTCCTTCATCATGATCTTATTTGCCTTTGCAGTGTTCATGATGCTCATGAGAAATGCTGTTATAAGTTGTTGAATAATTTTCGGGGCTCAGTTAAGCTCTGTGTCTTTTCATTAACTTTTAATGATTAGTTTATGGTTGTAAATAAGATCATCTGACCTGGGTGTTTTCTTTCATAGTACTGTTTCATATTAGTAGCACCACTTAGTAGCATGGACAAATAAAACCTCTGTTTGAATTTGAATTGGGGAAATAATTGGACACTACTTTGTCAAGTTATTCGCTAATCAGGCCAAAATGTCAAAAATGCCTAGGAGTACTTTCACTTTCTGCTATAATGTCACTAGTCCTGTTTTAGGTAATATCTGGTGTGATGAGCTTCCTTCAGATAATTAATTTACATTATAACATGGGATTAGATGCATCAACAGAGACTCTGCTACAAGCTAGAATTGCTGGATAATGTACATGGATTTCTGTCTAGTTCCTTGTGATTCTCATCTCACTGAAGTCCTTATTTTATTTAACTGAGAATCTGAGTGTCAAGTACATGTGTGTACCTCTACAATGTCATTTAATTGGCAAGATAACTAGCTATGATGCAGCTTTACCTGGTTTACCTGTTGAATATCAGGATGAAAAGAAGGCCTACTGTAAAAAAAAAAAAAAAAGTAAATAAAAAAAGTAAAATAGTAGTAGTAATAATAATAATAATAATAATAATAATAATAATAATAATAATAATAATGAGGCAGCATGGTGGCATATTAGTTAGCATGTCTGCCTCACAGCAAGGTTCTGGGTTTGAGTCCCGGGTTCAACAAGGGCATTTCTGTATGAAGTTTGCATGCTCTTCCCGTGCTTACATGGGTTTCCAGTGGGTACTCTGGTTTCCTCTCACAGTCCAAGGACATGCACATTAGGCTAACTGGCTGTTCCAAATTGCCCTAGGTGGAAGTGTGAATAGTTTAATGTGAGCATTGGCCCACTTTTGCCCAGAGACAGGTGAAATAGGGTCCAGCACCCCATAACTACAGTCAAATTAAGTGTCTAAACTGTATTTTACTGTATTGTAACTGATATTGTCTAATACATAAATAATGAAAACCGCAATAGAAGTTAATTGCATTTCCATGAAAGCTTAGCTACACATGCCTTTTACCAAACCAAAGGTGTAGGAGATCCTCCTGTTATCCTCGCCTATCTCCCAGTTTAATCCCAGAGTAATAATTAAATAGGAATGGAAATACAGCTCTGAAACAATATCACAAACCATAGATCATCATGCTGCTCTGCAACCCACTGAAGATGGGGTCATTGTGCTGGGTCAGCAATGGTAGAGTAGGCCCAGAAGAAGTCTAGCTTAAGGGCTCAACAAAGTCAGCTATGTTGTGCTGGGATTTCGACTTTTACTCTTCCAATCAATAGCCAAGAATATTAACACCTGAGCTACCAAAGCACTACACAGAATAGCACAATACATAATGATATCACAATAAATAAATAAATGTAACTTTCCTTCAGCTGCAATGGCCTGGCGAGCTGTCCAGGGTGTACTCTGCCCTTGCCCCTAGTCGGCTGAGATGGACACCAGCCTCCCCACGACTCTAATTAGGATTAAGCGGTTCAGAAAATGAATGATCATGAAGAATCATGAATGAGTGAGTGAACTTTCCTTCAGGAACTGTTCTATATGCACGTGTTCACCTCATGTGGCTTTTCCCATGTTTATTTTCTGATGTTTGTACTGAAGCTTTAGCATTTTTATCCCTGCTTAATTTTGGCTTCTTTATAAGCCAGTACTCGACTTGTTTACATTTTCATTGATATTCAACAATGAGAAGGTCACAACAATAAAACTCCTTCATGTACAGTCCCAGTGTCAGAGTTAAATCTAGATTTATTGTTCCTGTACGAGGTCTTGCTAACTTTGGTTATAGTAATGTTAGTAATGTTAGATTCTGCTTCAACAAGAAACAACTACTTAGCACTTCATTCTTAATTCATGCTGAATGACTTTAACCTCCTAAGAACCAAACCCTAATGTTGGGTGTGTTGTATTTTCTCTGCACTGCTTTAGTTTGTTACCACCTGATAAGTATTGAACTTAATGAACATATTCAAACAGGAACAAGTTTGGATAAACAGTAATACCCAATGACTCTCATTGGAGGATCCTACAAGTATATACACGCAATTTAGTTGGGAGAAAATATGATGTCTTCTTATGGGGACAGAAGGGTCTCAAGAGGCTAAATTTTAAATTTAACACTAAACTTTATATGTAACATGAGTTTTAATGAGATCGAATATTTATCTCAGTGAAATACTGAGGTTATTTTTTTTTAAATATGTTAATCAGATACTACTTCTCTTCTACACTCCAAGCTTTTTCCTTACATGTGACCTTTAACATCACTGGAAAACAGAAAGCGGGTAAAGAAGTCTTTGTTGCTCTTTTCAAGCTTTTATTTTTATATTTAGCTTGAAAATGTTCAGACAGCATTGTACCTGGTGTGTGTGTGTGTGTGTGTGTGTGTGTGTGTGTGTGTGTGTGTTAAACATTTTCTTCTGTTTTTATACTCAGTGATTTCAAATCTGGTTCACTTTCAGATTGCATTGTGATAGAAAAATAGCATTAAATCGTCTTTAACCTAATGACTGTGCTTTGTATTCTAAAATAAGCATTTCGTGTTTATTTTTAGGTTAATTATTTATCATTAGCCCTACCACTTAATAAATAAATGAGTTTTAGCCATCTGAGAGGTAATAGATGTAATAAGGATAAATGGGGGCATAGGGAGTCTTCTCCCATCTCCGGTTTCTCGTGCTGGAGATAAACATTATTTCTTTATTGCTTTGTTTATTTTCAAAAATTATGTGCTGGGGGCCTGGAGTTTTCCCTTCTTGAGACAGTAAGTTGTGAGTGACCAGAAATAAGTACCTCGGCAAGCTTGTTAAAAAGAAATAAATCTGGTGCTTTTAGGTTTACATCAGGACGCTGGTGTCAGGCTTAGAATAGCATAGACAAGACAGAGAGGAATGGAAAAAATGGAGTGGGGGGTGGCTGGAGAGGGTGTGTGTGCTGGCTGGAATGGAGAGCAGTAGAAGAAAACGAACTGGGTAAAGCAGCAGCACTGCAGGCCCTATATTTTAGAATGAAAGGACAAAGAATGGTTGCAGTGGAATGCGTTTTCAGTGTGTGTGTGTGTGTGTGTGTGTGTGTGTGCCAGACTATGTGCAGTATGTTTTCTGGAAGTACATGTGAGGAATGCTTATAGACTACGTAAAGGATATTTTGCCTTCAGAGCATGTTGACAAATCAGGAATTATGCCTACGCATTTGTACGCGCGCGTGCACACACACACACACACACACACACACACACACACACACACAGTTCAAAATTTACAAACACAGATGCACACGTCATGATCATTACTATTCACATCCTGCACAGCACCCTCCAGAACTCTATGAAAATGGCCAACCGTGGGAATTTGGTTTCCACAGACAAACAGAGAGAGTCAGAGACAGAGAGCGACAGTGAGAGAAAGAAAGCGTGAGGGAGTTGTGAGATGTGGGAACACAGAGAAAACCAGCACACAGCCTGACATCACTGGCACACATGGCATGAAACGTGTGTTTGGACAGAACCGTTGCAGCCCACTCCAAGAAATTGAACAACAAACTTGTGAATTATATTCACCACATAGAAATCACACATGAGAGACTTGGTTGTGCACATTCTGAATGGTAGAGTGAAAGTGGCATCACATGAGGAGAAACGAATATCATTCAGCTGCCAGAGTTTATTATAGATACCTCCCACTGTGAAATTACTTTATTCTCAAGACTTAAAAAGCGCAGTAAGCTGTATAATCTCTACATGACTTTCTTTTAAAACTTGCATTGATTTACACTTTAATGCACAAACTCTTTTTTTTTTCAAGAATGATTCCCTAATTAGTTGTGTTTTTTTTTCTTTTTCTCTGTTATAAGAACGCAGTGTTGGTTAACCTTTAAGGAGTTTTATTTAGACCCATATGCAAAATTTTCAAGGAAGGATTTTGTCTGCCAAGATTTCTTCCCAAAATTATAACTGTTGGTCATTTATAGGGAAACTCACTTCATATTTGACATTTAAAATGTTTCCTATATGTATTATATTTATATGGCAATGACCGTACGCACAACCTGTGCATGCCGAATGTTGCTAAAGGTTGCTGGTTTGATTCCCGAACCAGCAGGAAAAATGAATGGCGCTGGGGGGAGTGAGTTGCACCTTCCCTTCCTCCACCTTCATGGCTGAAGTGCCCTTGAGCAAGGCACCTAACCCCCAACTGCTCTCTGTGCAACCCAGTGTGTGGCATCCCACTGCTCCAAGTGTGTGTGCTCACTGTTTACGTGTGTGTGTGTGCTCACTTTGGATGGGTTAAATGCAGAGGCAATAATTTCCCTTGCAGGATCAATACAGTATATTAAACAAAATCAAATCCGATTTGTTGTTGAGTGGTCTGGAATTTCCCCATACAGACCAGTCAATAACTGTTTTTTTTTTCCTTAGCTGCCAACACTCAACTAAAACATGAACTCTGAATCAAGTCAATCATTTCTTGTTTTTGTTTTGTTTTTTCTCTCCTTATTCAAAAAAATATCACCTTAGGTTCACTGCTGGTAGCCTTTTATCATGACTGGTGGAGCGAACACATGCATTCACTGACCTTTCGCCTGTTATGGGTACACGGACACATGCATACTCTGTCTAACTTAAAGATGAAGTTGAACTTCTAATTATCTAATTAGATCCCGGCATTAGACCTACTGGAAAGTTCCTGTCTATGTAAATGTAATGTCTATCGTAATATTACTTCAGTACAATTTCCGTTAGCTCTCAAATGTCTGTTAATAATAAAAAGAACAATATATATCTTACGCAAAAGGTAATAACTTCAAATGACATGAATTCCTATCACAATTAATGAAGAGTGCATGAACGTCTTATTTATTTGGGAGTGAAGCTTCATATAATGCCACATTAAAAATAATTGAACAATTAGTTTGTTCAGTACAGGGAAATGTTATCGCTCAGTCAGTACATCAAAGCCTCAGTGTGGAATTTTCGTGTACTGACCTCACAATTGGGGAGAAAGTAGTATGTATTTCATACTTACTAACTGCTTTATTAGGAACACCTGTACCCCTGCTTATCTATGCAATTATCTAATCAGCCAATCAAGTGGCAGCAATGCAGTGCATAAAACATGTGGATAATGGTCAAGAAATTCGGGTAATGTTCACATCAACTGGCATAGTTGTTGAAGCCAGACAAGCAGGTCTGAGTCTTTAAGAAACTGTTGATCTACTGAAATTTTCTGATAACACTCTATAGGTCTAAACCCGAATAAAAAGTGAAAAAAAAAGTCAGGAGTGCAGGCAGAAATAGTTTGTTGATTAGAGAGGTCAGGGGAGAATAGCCAGACTTGTGTGTGCTGAAGTCTGCAATAACTCGTTACAGACCTAGTGAACAGAAAAGCATCTCAGATTAACAAAACCACAAAACTTTTGGCGGATGGGTTACAACAGCAGAAGATCAAATCAGGTTCCAGTCCGATCAGCCAAGAAACAGGAATATCACCCCACAGTGGGCACAAGCTCACAATTATACCATATGTATTCTTTTTCAGAGACATTAAATAGAAATAAACCCTGATCAAATATTGACTGAATAAATGTTATGTCTTCCCCTGTCAGGGTGTTGCAGTTGCAACTTGACAAGGGTTCATTACTCCCCTGTTATGTGCTTTATTTTGGGTTCTTCATGTGCTTTTCTTGCCATGAGCCTTTGTATCTCAGTGCACATTTGCACTTAGGGTTTGTTTTTGGTTTTTTTTTCCATGAAACCTACAATTGTAACAAACTACAACTTTACAAATAAGGGGTTATAAATAAGAGGTTAAGAATCTTACACAAGGACACAATGGCAGTATGGCAGTGTTAGAGCTTAAAAACACCATCTTCAGAATAATATCCGAAAGTCTGAACTGCTGAGCCCCCACTCCCTAATATTTCTATTTCAAACCTGTCTCAACCTTCTCTTTTCAGTTCTTTGTTATCCAATTGCATTCACCTGTTGTGCTAGTCCTCGATTAGCTTTTCTTTATATACCCTTCTGTTTCTTTGTACTGTCATGATGTCTTATCATGGGGTCTTGGGTTTTTTTTTTTTAATCCAACCCTTGTTTTTTTTCCTGCAGGGTTTTGGGGTTTAACGCTTGTCTGTGATTAATCTTATCCAGAAACAACCAGTGCAGGTGCAAGTTTTCATTTCAACCAAACAGAAGGCAGTCCTCGCAGTATATTAAAAGCCAGGATTGACTAATTAAATTGGTGGAATCAGGTGTGACTCCTTTTTGATTGGAAAGATAACCTGCACCCAGACTGGACACCCCAACATTTACATTTATGGTATTTGGCAGACGCTCTTATCCAGAGTGACTTACATTTATTATTTTAATAAAATGGAGCAATTGAGGGTTAGGGGCTTGCTTAAGGGCCCAATGCTGGCAGCAAGTCAAAGCCTTAACCACTGAGCCACCACTGCACTTCCCCTGATATTGCCTGTCTTTATTTTAGACTATTAACCCCATTTTGCAGTTTTTTTTTTTTTTATTATAATTTTATTACTCTCCCAAATAGAGCACATAGCAAGCATATGCACCTGTGCCCAGCCTCTCAGCACATATAATCCTAAACCAGCATTAAGGGAGGAAAGACCCACAAAGCTGGAAAAAATGGCTATTGAAGAATATTAAAGAAAGCAGACATGCACTTTCCCTCTCTTTGCAAAATATACATCTGAGAGAAATACTTTCTCAAAAGATAGGCCTGCATTTACTGAACTCCGTGTGATTGTCAAACTAAAAATATAATCAGCAGAAGGGCACCATGCTCATTTGGCTGTCCAGTACATAACTACAGGAATGCCACAGACTGAAGCAGTGAGTAAGGGTTTTTATTCCTCAAAATATAACTGGCAAAAATATCATTTTTAGCTTCTACAGCAGGTTGGGGTTTATGTGTGTATGATTAAATGTTTGTGCCTTAATTTGTATGTGTGTAGGTGTAGGTGTGCATATAAATGTATTTTGGGCCATATGCATGCATTTCCATTTCCATATATTTATACGGCAGATGCTGGTTTTGGCACATTATGAGTGAACTAGTGTACAATCCATGCATCAAGCTGTTCAAAGAGTTACCGTGGAGGAGAGATGTCTTTTCACCATCTGATCAGAAGCAAAAGAAAGATGTAGAAGGAACAGACGAATGAGATACAGTAACTGGATTAAGCACTAGTACATGAGAGTTTGTCATAGATCAGTTACAAAACCTGTAGATGAGCCATGAAGTAATGTGTATAGTAATGTATGTTGGTTTGTAGTTTTACATTCATTGACTGTAGGCTGTTACTGTGCGCAGTGCATCAGCCTCGCCTCTATTTCCGCATATAGAACATGCAAAGGAACCAATTCAGGATCACTTACTTACTCATTTACGGAGCAGTTTCATTCTACTAGGGATCTCAGCCAACACAGGGCACAGGCAGGGTACAGCCTGGTCAGCTCATCAGACCATTGTAGGGCCAACACACACACAACCATTCCCACTCATGCCTAGGGCGCAATTTGAAACAGCCAATTAAGCTAATGTGTATGACTTTTGACTGTGGGAGGAAACCAGATTACCTGGAGGAAACCCACGCAAGTACGGGAGAACATGCAAACTCGACACAGAGAAACCGGGACCTTCTTGATTTGAGGCAGACGTGCTAATGACTACATCACCATGCCGCCTCCATAATAATAATAATAAAAAGAAGAAGAAAAAGAAGAAGAAGAAAAAGAAGAATAAGAATAATAATAATAATAATAATAACAGCAACGAATATAATGAAAATAATAGTCACTCAGAGTGTGAGCTGAACCAGAGGGGTTGGTGGCATGCTTGAAATGACTCAGTCTTGTATAGTGTGTGTGTGTGTGTGTGTGTGTGTGTGTGTGTGTGTGTGTGTGTGTGGGACCAAACTTTACACATCAGAAACACAATAGATAGACAGACATAGACAGACAGACAGTGTGTGCACATTAAGTTTGTAATAGGGTTTATCAGGGAAACGCTGTATTATAAAAAGCTCAGAGTTACATCAAGTATATGGACTCAAGTTTAGAGTTATAAATTGCATGAAGTCAAATATTCCACAATTATAATATAATGCCCATGTATAGTTAAAAAATTATGTAAAAAATAATAATGCATGTAGTACATAGAATGTGTGGGGCTTGGGGTGCACGTTGAAATAAAATATCACCTTGTCTACTTGCCAGTGTTCTACTGGAATTAAAACTTATTTTGGATTCTGTGATACAGGATTTGAATAGTGGACCATTCTTGCAGCAACACTGGTAATGACATGTTAGCGACAGCGCTGAGTTGTTATAAGCATCAATGCATAACTTAAAACATGATGTTTGCATGCACACACACACACACACACTCACACACACTCACACACACACACACACACACACACACACACATACTATGCATCTATTGTCTCTAATTGCAAACCTCCACAGTGGACTAACACCGGGTTTAATAATATGGCCAGTAGAAATGCACAGTGTTAATAAAATCCCGTCACTGCTTCTACCATGTTACTTAAATTGTACTGAAAATCCTCCATCTACCAAATAACACATGGTGGTCTGAGAAAACCCATGTCAAACAATTAAAATGATGAACAATCCAAAATAGTATCAAAGGATTTTTTTGTTTGTTTGTTCGGTTCTAAACTGGAACCAATATAAAATTATTTTATTTTACTCTAACCTAAAGGTTAGAGAAGCGGATTTGGGACCGAAAGGTCACTGGTTTGATTCCCCAAACCAGCAGGAAAAATGTGTGGCAGTGGGGGAGTGAGCTGCACCTTCCCTTCCTTGTCCTTCATGGCTGAAGTGCCCTTGAGCAAGGCATCTAAACCCCAGCTGCTCTCCGGGCGCTCCACTGTGTGTGGCAGCCCACTGCTCTGAGTGTGTGTGTGTGTGTGTGTGTGTGTGTGTGTGTGTGTGCGTGCTCACTTTGGATGATCAAAAAATAAAAACATATATATTTACCCAAATATGTTGAAACATTTGCTAAACTTTCATAATGATAATATTAATTATAGGCCCTGCGATGGCCTGGCGAGCTGTCCAGGGTGTACCCCGCCCTCGCCCAGAGTCGGCTGAGATGGGCGACAGCCTCCCTGCGACCCTAATTAGGAATAAGCGGTTCAGAAAATGAATGAATGAATATTATTTATAGCTTTATAGTTATTTTTACATATTTTTATTACTTCACAGCTCAAGGGCTGCTGGATTGATCCTGTGTTTAATAACAGGTAAATAAAGCGGTTACTGAAAATGAATTACTTGAATTAATGCAAATTAAATCAATGAATAATACTTGTTTTTATGCAATTAGTATGTTGGCATCTCACGGTGAGGTGAGACTTTAAAATAAACATTGAAAAATCAATATGCAAAGGTATTTTTTATTTTTATTTTTCACTTCTGAGCAAATATAATTTGCTTAGTGGATACTTAGGAACTCCTAGATCAACTATATTAGGTTGAAAGAAATTCAGTGCACCTGAAGCTCATAAGTTTTAAGACTGTTACACTGGGAAGGTTACTATAGTGTAGGATTGAAGCAATGTTGATAAATCACGTCACCATGAACTAATGAATACAGTAGATGGATAATAATTGTGTCCCTCAGTATTATAATTGTAAACACCCCTGCAGCAAACCTGGCACACTGATCAATTTTTCAAAAAATGCATATCTGAAAGTATTAAGTATAAAATAAGCTTTCAAATAATGTTTGTTTATAATGTAAGCTTATGGAAAAAATACATTTAATGTTTCCAAAATAAATTCCTTAGCAGCATATATTTCAGTAAACAGTATCAATACGTAATTTAAAATAAATATTAAAAATTTTTAATCACACAAGGTTTTATAAATATATTTCATGCGGAACATTCTCAGCAAGTTGTCATACCAGTGCAAATGCAGCTTCATTTTTCATTATCATTTTGAAAGACATTTGATTGTCTTTTGATTGATAAGGTTTATCCCCTAAACCAGAATTGTTGCTGTCAGATTCCACACACAGTTTCTTCATCATCTTTTCATGACTGTGAGACATATGCACCAAGTAAATCATGATGAATCTGCAACGTTTTAATTGAGCAATCTCGCAACATGTAAAAGGGAAATGCTTCTGTAAGCGTGCACCATGAAGAAAAAGTTTGTTTACACCAAACAGGGTTGGAAAATTACTTTTTTATGGATTTACTGTGGGGATTATGTACTTGTACATGAAATGATTCCATAGGAGGAATTCCTAGCTATGTATTGATACAGTACATGGTGGGAGATGCTCTGATCATCACGCACTGTAAATTAATGATTTTGTGGCATTTTCAGATATTTTAAACAAAATTAGTCATGGATTTTCTCATTTAAATTCAGGTGCTGATGCATATACACCAGACATTTATATTTAAAAAAAATAAAATAAATACTTGCATATTTGTAAAGTCGAGATAGTTTTCTTATGTTTTATGCAAAAAAAAAATTATAATTTTCGGCTATATTTAAAAAATAATAATAATAATGATAAATCCTGTCACTTCCAGCTGGTTTGGTGGTGGAGGGTCACAAATCATGTTAATATTGTTTTCTCATAGATGCATACATGATCCACAGACTGGTGCCTGTTTTAGCTGGATTTATAAATACATAGATGGTTGGATGGATGGATGGATAGATAAATAGAGTGATAGCATTGTAAGACGTAGCATATATAACTATATTCATTTAATACCGTGATATAATTCAGTATAACTTTATACTGAAGACCTTTTTTTTATTAATTTAGATCAGCAATTAAATTACTATAATTGGATTGAAATGAAATAAAATGAAGAGAGTTAAAGAAAGAAAAGGGGAGATCCACTCTATAGGTTGGACGATGAAAGGAATTAGGGAATTGCAAATGGGGGAGATCAGCCAACATGCTGTGATGCCAGAGGCAGATGGAAATGGAAGTGAATGAGTAAGAGGCTTAAGCAGAAGAGGCAGAAACATAAAAGAGAAAAGGCATTAGCAAGAACATATTACAAAATGTGGGAGACTGTTATAATATGGACGTTGGAAAACAAAGTGAAAAGTACAGGTAATAAAGAAATGGCATATTCCTGTTAGACTGCTTCACACAGAAAGAAAAGGCTTATGTAATTTCGACAGGATGAGAGAAGCAGGGATGGAGGGAATGAATGTTGTCTTGCCCAGTCTGTGTGGGTGAAAGGTAGCACTGTTGCCAGCTATCCGCCTAGAACCTTGGCGAATGGAAAAGATCTGCATCTGTGTGTATGTTTGAGTGTGCTTAAGTTTTCTATTGAAAAATAACTAGAAAGAGGAGTGGAAGGATTGAAGGGTGTATTGACAGAATGGTGCTATGAAAGGTGGAAGATAATGCTGAATCTCAGCTTTAAAAGAGAAAGATAATGAGTTTGGGAGGTGCACTGAGAAAAGGTTAATGTGTCTGGGAAGACAGATGTGCAGTCAGAAAAGGAGAGAGAATGATTGATATATTGAGGCTGACTAAGAAGTATATGGTTAGATATGAGTAAAAAGACTGCAGTGAGCAGGGATGTAGGCATGACAGACAGGTATTGTTTTTCATTGAAAGCAATTAATAAATGGCTTTCAGGACTGACAATATAACAATCAGATAACGGCACTTTTCATAAAGTTAGGAGTAAAAACACAGCATGATGTTTTAAAAACCTATCACTGAGGGAGTTTCATGCCAACCTCAATTTGATCTGTTGGGGTTTTTTTTGTTTTGTTTTGTTTTGTTTTTTGTTTTTTGTAATAGCATGTCCCAGAGTATTTTATTCCTCGTACGACACTGCAATTTGCATATTTGTCTGTGAATAAACAACACTTTTCTTTTCTTTTTTCTTTCTTTTCTTTTTCTTTTTTTTTTTACAGTTGGTAGTTACAATTAATGATGTGGATTATTCATAAGTTATTTTATGTTATCAGTTAAATTATAGCAGCTATAAAATGGGAAAGTCTTCTGGATGGAGATCTTGTACTCGCAGGTTTCATACATATTTCTGTTCTCTTTCTTGAAGATAACATAAATATGTATGAAACCTGCGAGTACAGGATCTCCATCCAGAAGACTTTCCCATGTTGGAGAACAGTTAAAAAGCACATGGCTATAAGCAGCTATTATATTAATGTCTATTGATTTTTTTATTAGCTTTACATTAAT
>JAQMYF010000007.1:20428719-20455939 GCA_030014195.1 Neosilurus mollespiculum
TATATATATATATATATATATATATATTGTGTCCAGAACTGGTAGACGGCAGCCCACGATCCCCTGAGCAGTTCTCACCAAGTCTGCCCTTTACAGTACAGCTGCCGTACCACATGTTTGCACTGAGACAGAGATTTTAAACATATTATTAATGATATGAACTGCATAGCCAGAACAAATTAACATCATTTACTTACAGAGGAAATATCAATCTTTTACTAATGACCGATAGTGCAAAAAAAGTGTTTATATAATTCACTGCTTTAGGCCTTAAGCACAAATTTAATTAGGGCCCACTGATGGTGTATTTCCTGCAGTTTCACTCATTTTTAACCCTAGTCATCCCTCCATCTCTCTCTTCCCCTGTAGGAAGATGCTGATGTGGAGTGGAAGTTTGCTCGTGCTAAGCTGTGGTTGTCGTATTTTGATGAAGGACGAACTCTGCCTGCTCCCTTTAACCTGGTTCCCAGTCCAAAGTCCTTCTACTATCTGGCTTTGCGTACCAAAACATGCCTTGTCCATCTCTGTAAAGCCAAAGGTCATCGTCATGACAGTGAACTGGAGATGGGCATGCTCAACTCACGACCAAAGGTTTGAGAAGTAAAAAAATAATACTGACCTGTTCTCTTAATAAATCATGCAGATAGTTTTAATATAACTTGTGGGAAGTTACACATTGCTGCAGCAGAATATTCATTATTTTTTTTTAATAATACACTTAATCCTAATTAGGGTTGCGCCCTATCCTAATGGGCTGGTGCCCATCTCAGCCGACTTTGTGCGAAGGCGGAATATACCCTGAACAGCTTGCCAGGCCATTGCAGGGCCAACACATTTACTATTCACACTTACTCTCACGGCTTGGAAATACCCAGAGGAAACTTACGCAAGCAAAGGGACTACATGCAAACCCCACACAGACTGCCCTCGCCAAGCCTGGGAATCGGACCGGGGACCTTCTTGCTGTGAGGCGAACATGCTAACACAGCAGAACATATCTCAGTAAATATACATGTATATCAATTCAATAGACAAGTATACTTTGACATTTTAAACTACACTGTTTCTGTGTACTGCGATGGCCTGGCGAGCTGTCCAGGGTGTACCCTGCTCTCGCCCAGAGTCGGCTGAGATGGGCGCCAGCCTCCCCGCGACCCTAATTAGGCATAAGCGGTTCAGAAAATAAATTAATGAATGAATGTTTCTCTGTATAATTATACTTTAAACTAAGTGGATAGTTCCAGTATATTTACTGTGGGGATACCATGACAGTCAAATTAAAGTTTATTTGAAAACTAGCAGTTCATACAAATAGTATGAACCAGTATACTATTAGAACTGCCCACTTGTTTTAATCACCCTAGAGTTTAAATTAAAAGTAGGGTTAGCACATCTACCTCATTGCATTCTCTGTGAATTTTGCATGTTGTCCACATGCTTGCGTGGGTTTCCTCTGGGTACTCCGATTTCGTCCCACAGTCCAAAGAGATGCACTTCAGGGTAATTGGTTCCAAATTGCCCCTAGACTGAGAGTGACTGTGAATGGTTGTGTGTGGGATGGCCCTGCGATGGACTGCTGAGCTGTTCAGGGTGTACCCCACCTTTGCACAGAGTCGGCTGAGATAGACTCCAGCCTCCCTGTGACCCTAGAAGGGTTAAGCAGTTCTGAAGATGAATAAATGAAAGAATGAATTAGAAGCATAAGATACAACACATGATTAAACTGGCTGTTATATTGTTACAACTGTGATAGAGCATAACACTTTATAAATTTATATTAACACAAGTTGTGATAGTAGATTTGTGAACAGTAAATGCAAAGGAAGAAATGCAATGTTCACATAAGATGTATTGCTGTATTGTATCTGTGATCATACATAATGTACTTTATCACTAGGTACATTATAGTCACCTGTATAATCTCTGTACCTACATACACTGCTCAGCCAAAGCAATACGTACATACAACAATCAATCATAACATTAAAACCACCTGCCCATTATTGTTAAGTTCCTACTTGGCTCACCAGAATAGTTGTAAGCCATGAAGACATGGACTCCACAAGTCACACAGAATGTGAAGGCCAATTAGGATCAAACCATTCCTGAGCAGTTTTTGCAGTATGGTAGGGTGTATTGTCCTGCTGCCTACTGACAACAGAGAACACACTATTTCCATAAAGGGGTTTACTTGGTCTGCAACAGTGTTTAGGTAGATAATCCATCCACATGAATCCAAGGACCCAGTGTTTCCCAAGTGAACATCACACCGTTTCTGGTGGCTTGTCTTCTTTGCATAGTCCATCCTGTTGTCATGTGTGTTGCACATGCATCCAGCTGTCCTTAGTATTTGTTATTAAAAAAAAAAAAAAAAAAGAAAGAAAATTTGATCCTCGCATGGCCATTGTAGCCAACATTAAAATTTTCAGGTGATTGTGTATATACACACACGCACACACACGCACGCAAGCACACGCACACACACACACACACACACACACACACACAAATACAGATTATTATAACCCCAGCACAAACACACCAGTGCAGTAATAGGCAGTGGTGTGGAAGCAGGTTAGATGCTATATGCATGAGTGATGATTGAATTGGCTGTTTTTCTTTTCATCATGGAGCATGTATAAGAACTAAATCAGCAGCTTTTGCCTTTTCTTCTCGGGTGTTCTTGTTTTTTTTCTGCTCTTCATCTCAAGCCTCACATGGAAATCTACTGTTTCCTGTTAGAACAAGCTCACTCAATACATTCTGGACTTGGGGTCTCTGTGAAAGGCTATGGTTTATTAAAATATTAGTAAAACAAATATATGAAGATATTTATGACTTCATCTTAATATTTATTATGGTAGGACATCAGTTGAAGCACATGGCTAGAAACACAGTATTGTTTGCCCCAGGTGTAACTGCTGAGGGTTAATTGTTTGATCTGGTATCAGTAGTTGGGGTGTGGTACATTTTGCTTCCAGGAGCAATAACACCACTCTATGAACTCAGTACCTGACAACAAAATCCCACTTAACTCAGCCTGACAACAGACTAACTGGCAGTTAGAGCCTTTATGACAGCTGACACCTGTTGGACTAAGCCTTTATATCTATTTGTGTGATTCCCATGTTATATGTGTCGTCCTATACCCCTACATAATGTGTTAGGTAGGTTTATTAACAGCACGGGCTGTAAGATGTAAATCTAACTCTTGAACAGCTGTAAAAGATTTTTGTTTGTTTTAATGCAAGTTTTTCTTGTTGAACATTTTGTTTCTTGCCTTGTTTTCTTTTCTTTCAGCTGGATCGATACCGAGCTCCCTCCAAAATCAGAGAGGAGAACACAGTGAAGAAACCCATCAAAAACCCCACACGCTACCAGGTACAGAGAGAAAGCTAGAGGGACTGACAGCCAGAACAGGGAGATAGAGAAAATCAGAGAAAAGGAGGGAGAGGGAAAGACAACCAAAGTCTTAATGAGAGAGAAAGCAAGAGGGAGAGAGACAGATAGAGATTGTACAACCGCTGGCAAAAATAAATAAATAAATAAATAAATCACTCAATTTACTCAACATTGTGTGTTTTGCTCTTTAGAAAAATAAAATATAAAATGAACATAAAATTTTAAAAATGATGCCATTAACTGAATTTTTTTCACTTAATTTGGTTTTCAGAAACCCAGAACATTCAACTCTCTCTCTCTCTCTTTCCTTCTCTCTCCCTCACTTATTTGTTGATCTGTTTAATCTTACTAGGGTCACAGGGAGGCTGGAGACTATCTCAGCCATCACTGTGCAAAGGTGGGGTGCACCTTGAACAGCTCACCAAAACATTGCAGTGCAAACACACACAACATTTAGGGGCAATTTGGAAGAGATAATTAGCCTAATCTGTATGTCTTTGGACTGTGGGAGGAAACTGGGGTACCTGGAGGAGACACACACAAGCACCGATAGAACATGCAAACACCTGACTCCGGAACTTGAACCCAGGACTTTCTTGCTGTGAGGTGGACGTGCTAATCACTACACCATCACATTTTTCTTTAATAGAAAAATAATTTTGTTTCATATCTGTGATTTGTTTATTAGGTACTAGTTTTTTAAGGGCGTGATCACACTAGAGTTACGATAGATAAGTGACTGATGCAAATAGATTTTCGCGTGAAGATGTTTTGCGGCAAGCGGCAAGCGAATATTTTGCGGCTTGAATACTTATATCGAGCAAAAGTCGTGCGACAATTTGCAACAGATTTCCAAGTAATTTGCAATTGGTTTGTAGATGTTTGGCGAAAAAAGCGAATCTCCTTGCGTAAATCAGTCGCATTTCATTCGTTTTTGTTCTCTAACAGTTCGCTTTTTATTCGCGTGTTATTCACGTCTCAAGTCTCAAACTTCAAGTCTCAAACTTTTCTCAAACTTTCCACACAGAAGTCTCCAACTTGTCCCTTTTTCTTGCAAATGAAAAACAAATCATTTGTGAGCAAAATGGCAACTTTGTGACCTTCTCACTACATGTGCATACTGTTTGAGGAGAGTTGGAAACCACACTGTGCCAGAGCCTTGTTTTGTGACATTCGTGGAAACTTCAAACATGTTTGAAATTTTTTGCGATGAGTTCACGAGCCAGGCGACCAGAATGCGATGCCGCGAATGCCACTAAAAAAGTAGTAGAACATTTTGAGAATGAAAAGCGACAGTCACGAATTGCCATTCACCATTGCTATTTTCTATCGCACCTCTGGTGTGATCACCCCCTAAGTGTAATCAATCTAAAATTCCTGCCAGGGGTTGTAGACAGAGAGAGAAATGAAGAGGACCAGACACAGAAACATATGAATGATGTACAGGATACACCTCATATACTTAGAGCTGAGAACGAGCCACTGATTACAGATCAAACATGAAAGGGTTAAATAAGACCCACAGTTACACCCAGGAAATAACATCATACTGTTACTAAAGTAACATATTCTTAAAAACTCCACATTTGATGAAAACAAGCTGCTGGTATTAAAACTATTAAAGTCCTGAGGCTCTTGTTGGACAGTAGTGATGGCAGTGAATGATGAATCTCCTTTAGTTTTGGTTTAATGCTAGTTAGAAAGTGACAGAGTCTGAATACACAATGAATATGTTAGGAATACAACACAACAGGAGATGATGTTATAGGAAAACATGGAATATTACTCCCAGCGTGATGTAAAATGACTGTTCTTATTGCTTAGCTGATTATCTTCCAACAACAGTATACATCCTGGTGTGTTTAATGCCTCTTATAGCACTGTGATTTATCCACAATTAAAAATCATACTGTCCTCTGGGCTGAAGACTTTGCATTTACAGAAATTGTTACAAAGCAATGCCGCTTTGATATTCCTTCCATAAAGGTTAAATTAAGGTGAAGCATCTGTGATGCACGTTCGTGTGAATAAGCTGTTACTGTAGAAACAGTAAAGCTGTGATTTATGTTCAAGCAAACTACTACTGTCAAAGCTGCTGTTTATAAATTCCGTCCAAGTCGTTCTGATTTGAATTTAATCACATTGTGTTATATGGGATGAGTGCATACTACAAGGGATTTGCTATCCTGGGACTCGAAAAATTATTAATGTGGATAGTGCTTGAATCAAAATCATGAACCTTTGCAGTTTGTCATGGTCACATCACAAGCAGCGTCATCTTTGTCGGGCTTTAAAGTTGGAAAAAATAAACCAAATAAAAATTTTTGTTTGTTTTTCTTGTGTTTCATAGTAAAACTTTGAACAAGTGTCAAACACACCTTTACAGACTGCAGTATACTTACGTGTCCATGTAGTATGTACTAAGCTCTGAATAAGTAGGCTCAAAACACACCACTAGCAAGTGCTGGGCTCAGCTTGAAGCTCCGAGCTCGCCTGACCTGCCTCTGTCGTGGTTAAAATATGCAAAAACACACTATAAATTCTCATTTTAGTGTGCTTTTCTTTCAAAATATTAATATTAAGAATACTCCTAAACCCTAAATTGGGTTTAAAGAAACTCTCCTGTGTACATCATGAATTCAAAGATTTTTTTAAATAAGCCATAAAAATGTACTGTATTTATTGTGATTTTTCCCCTATTTTCCCATGTAGTATATATAACCTTTTATACGGAGCTGAGGGACAGTAAGCAGAAAGCAAGTGTGCTGAGAGAAGACAAAAATATCTTGCACTGTTATCCTGTATTAAGACAACTGACAATAGAAAGACACGAATAGAATTTGCGGAGCATTCACCTGACTCTCTTTTTCTCTCTCTTTCTCCCCATTCTGTCTGCTTGCCTGTCTGTCTGTCTTTCTTTCTCTCTGTCTAACAGAAGATTATGAAGCGTCTTATAAAGAGGTATGTTCTGAAGGCGCAGGTCGACAGGGAGAATGATGAAGTTAATGAAGGTAAAAATCTCGTTTGTTTAATGTGTGTTTTAGTTACCGGCACATCAGTTGACTCGTGTGAGTGTGTATGTGTATGTGTGTGTGTGAGTGTGTGTGTTAGTCTTTGTAGCCCCATGTTATAATGTAAACACATGAAACTGCACATCTTTATGTGGAAGCAAATGCCCTAAAGTACAATAGACACGAATTATTTAGTGAATCACGATGTGTAAAGAGACAAATGAGGGGCCATTACACTGAACAGAGAATGCTATTGGAACGTTCATAGAGTATTGAGGCTGTAAGATGGTCAGAACACAAAGATCCAAAATCAGTAATGTTGTAATGCTGGAACATTACAGCTAACAGAGAACATTATTAGAATGTTCAGTGAGCACTGGTTGTTAGAAGGTGGTCTGAAGGTTAGACTATAACATTTCTAATGTTATGTTCATGTCACTTCTAACTAATGGTACTACTTTAGAGCAATATAGAATTAGTTTTATTTACTGAATATTCCTGTAATGTTCTCAGTTAACTTCACCTTTCTAAAACTAACTTATTTCAAATGTACCAAGAATATTTCATGTATAATTAAAGAGTACCAGTATTGGTAATCCTTAAAGCATACTGTAATTTGTGTGTGTGTTATATGTTTAAGTGATACAATACAGATGCTTATTTTAACATATCAACTAACATACTAACTTGCTAATATACAAATTACAAAATAAAAGTCTATAGCAAAGTTTATTTAAAAAAAGGGGGTGCCTTAAACTTTTGCACAGTACAGTATATGAGTACACTTTTTTTTAACTCTATATGTGTATTGTAGGTGAGCTGAAGGAGATAAAGCAGGATATCTCCAGTCTGCGTTATGAGCTGCTGGAAGAGAAATCTCAGGCTACAGGAGAACTGGCTGACCTCATTCAACAACTCAGCGACAAGTTCAGCAAAAACGACAAAAAACAGCCCTGATGGAGGGATAGAGAGAAAGAGACAGAGAGAGAGAGAGAGAGAGAGAGAGAGGGAGGGAGAGAGAGAGAGAGAGAGAGAGAGAGAGAGATATCAGTGAGCCGATGGAAGAGAGTTTAAATCAAGCCATTCACGATTGATAAAATCCTGAAATGCTTTCTAATTGGCTAAAGCGAGATCTTCTGCACTTGAGCAAATCATGTTATGACAAGAAATGCTTAATTCAGGTCCTAAAAACAGCCATTTCCTCACTGTTGTGCTCTGCACTTTAAAGAAAATGGACAAGTTAAAGATTTTGGAGGTAAAAAAAAAATTTTAAATGTCTTTTATCTGAATGATGAGAAATCACACTACAGAAACACAACCTGCTCATCTCATTCCTTGGTTTAGATTTCACTCATGACTTACACTTTTCTGAATGAAAGAAAAGAAATTGCAGTTTATTCAGATTAATACCCAGCACGCTTGAATCCTCAGTTCAGATTGGTCAGAAGGTGTTGATTTGTTTTCTGTAACAGCAGCTCTGACAGTACTGAAGAATACAGCTGTGTCTCAGCTTCATTAGTAGATTTTGATGTATGAGGGTGGGCTGAAAAGTTCATAGTAATCCATCTCACCATCAGGATGAGGAATTCAGTACCAAGGGGATTTAAGTGCTACAACACCAATGTGAAAAGTGTGTAGACAGCAGGGGAGAGTACATTAAAAAAAACGCACACACATCTGGTCAAATTCTACAATTGCATCATGGTCAGCCTATGAACTTTTCAACCCACCCTTGTAGTACAGTTTGTATACTATGAAGTGTGCTTACTTGCATAGTGTGTGGATTTTGATAGGGAAGTGTTGTCTCAAATCAAGCACTGCAATTAGCAAACTTACCAGAATTGTTGTCATTTTGCTTCCCGGAAACAACACTCATGATTGGTGCTTACCTCTTTTTTAAAGGATTTGGCCAACATTAAATGTAACTTTGAAAAAAAACAAATTTAACAAAAAAAGGATGAAGTGCTAATGTTCACTGCAAGAAAAAGACATCTCAACAAATGAAAATGTCATGACTAGAGACAGACTAATGGAGTATCTAAATTTAATACCTGAAACTTTTTGTTAGTTGATTATTTTTCTACGTTTAAATAATCTGTTTCTTGAAGAAACAAAATAATCTGCCAATAGAATAAGAGTGATTCAATCTTAATTAATCAATGCTTATTAAGCTCATTGTTGATTTGTAATAACCTTGCAATAAGAAATGATAGATGCATTTACACATATACAAGATATCTTCACATTGCTTTGATTCAATAATAAATAACTAGTTGTAATTTTGAAAAATAATATTAAAAATAATAATAATTAATTAGAAAAAGGTTGAATATAAAAGGAATAAATCTTTGAGAATGTTTCCCTAGAATAACACTTACTCTCCTGTGGGGTCTTATCATACCACTCCATTGTTGATTATCTTCCTATAAAAGCATGTCCAGGTAGGTTTTTAAATTGATTTATTTTAAGGAAAGGAATATTGAGATGAAATTGGACTATAAACTAAGTACAGATGTGACTGAGATCTCTGTAAATCAGATAAACATTTTTAGAAATATAAAGTTAGTTGGTTTTAGCTAATTGCTTTTCTTTGTCCATTTCAGTAAACATACTAGCCCATCATAAATGAGGAATCTTTAGATCTGAGGGCCACAGTATATCCACAATAACAAGTAGCAATTCGTAAGATCTTTACATTGAGCCTGTCTCCAGTAATGAGATTATTATGCCTTATGTGAAAAGTTTTAATGAGGTATTTCGGAGGATGAAGGCTAAGTTCGGCCTATTTAAATTGTTTTCAGGATTTGGCTGAAATAATTGGGAAGAGCTGTGGGAGCTGGAGGAGAAAGTGTGACAGGTGAAAGGATTATCATTCATTCAGGGTTATGGGGCAATTAGAGGACAACATGATGTGAAGGAGGATGAGAGCTGTTGAGCCCTTTCCTCAGTTGTGTCCATATCCTGTTTTATCTTTCATCTTCACTGTCTTCACTTATCTGAGCTTGTCTTCTCTTCTCTCTGTATGCAGTTTAAGTCTAAATAAGGGATATAAAAAAATGATTAATTATCATTAGCACATTAATATAGTGATGGACTTTAACCCTTGGACTGTATCAGTCTGTATCAGATGTATTTACGTCCAAATATTTCCAGTGATCTCAATTATTTTTTAATTTTTTAATTTGAATCATATGTTTATGTCCATCCTGAACTTTGCAAACTGTTGAAACTTTTCATGTACATGATCATTCATTCACCCATTATAAGCAATCCAAATGATATTCTGCACTCAGTTGCAGACAGACTCGGCCAAGAAAAAAAGCTGTGATTAGAGATTAAGCCCTGACTCTCATCTTAAAGGTTTCACAAACATGTTTAAATTTGAACACCACATCCATACAGCATAAACATTATGTTTTATACATTAGAAATTAATTGGCTTTCGAATTTATTTTCTAATAAAATAGCAAAGGCAAGCCTAAACTATAAAGAAAAACACAAATCTTACCCCATAGATAATTTCCTTTAACAAAATAATTGACAGCCAAGCTTAGAATATAGTAATTGCCAAAATAAAAAAGGCAGTACATTCATTTAAGTCAACATTATTATTATTATTATTATTATTATTATTATTATGTAAAAATTCAAAGGAATTCATACAAATAATTAATGTTTACTAATTAGTGCCAGAGATCTATCATTAGATATCATGTAACTGTAGTTGTAACTTTAACATAATCACTAATCAGAATGTTCTCACAGACATGTGCTGGACTGGTAAAAAATAATATATTAATAAAAATAAAAAGTACTGTGTGTTCACAAGGCAACTGTAGTGTTTTAGCTGTACCACTACATTTCAAACTGTGGACCATTTTGATTTTATCCTCTCTTTATCCTTTCTCTGGCTCCAGTCCATTGCAATTAAGCGAAGGCAGATTTCCTAAACACTTCCCACTTCAGTGCAGGAGCGGGGCCAGGAACTTTTGCAAAGGACTGATTGGATGAAGAGATTCTAATGTATTGGCCAGTTTTTCTTTTTTTTTCTTTTTTTTAAAGAAAAACCTTAATTAATTAATTATTCATTCAGCCCTGCGATGGCCTGGCGAGCTGTCCAGGGTGTACTCTGCCCTCGCCCAGAGTCGGCTGAGATGGGCGCCAGCCTCCCCCCGTGACCCTAATTAGGAATAAGCGGTTCAGAAAATGAATGAATGAATTAATTCATTCAGTCAGTCAGTCAAATATATTTGGATCCCAGACAATATAAATTACTGCATATTAGGTTTTGCCCTTTAGCAACTTAACCTTAACATACTGTACATACATCAAAATACATTAAACACCTTAACAACATACAAAGAGAATCGTATTTAATAGCTTTCTTTCTCTGTGATTTACCCGTCTCTTTATTATGACTTTAAGACAGTAAGGGCTACATTCTGTGAATATGTATCTCTGGAAAGGCTCATTGAAGATGATTTAAAATATAATCACAGTCCAATCTGTGCCCAAAAGGGTAGTCTGTTATGAACATTATTATGAGCTATAATATCTTGATTTGGTAGATTTAGACAGGCCAGATAATGACTAGTATGCCTCCCGTGTTTGATTTAAGCCACTAACTAAATTATAGCCCTCCAGCCAAAACCTTGGGATGCTAGGTGACAAGCTAATTAAAGTAACAGCTAGCAACATTTCACAATTTAGGTGCATGTATTTTATCCATTGTTCAACCACACTGAGATTGTCAATAACAGATAATGAAGTTGAAATATGCAGCTTATATATGGTAGATGCTTTTAAGCAAATTCATTCAGTTAAAATAAGATTGTTTCAGTTAAATGCACTCTCAGATGAAAGGGTACTAACTTGCACATTTTTGTCACTGGGTGTGGTTCCCTCACATACTGCTTCATCTTTTACCTAAAAAGGTGCATTTAGAGTACATTTGAATCTTTACTTTATTTAAAATTGCTAATGCTCTATTTGTGTATTTTAAAATATTTGAAGGTGCAATCTGTCTTTTTCATGTTTCTATGTAAAAGATACATATTAAACTACGAATTATGTAATCTTGAGGGTACCACCTTAGCAAAAGGGAACAATTAGTACAATAAGCTACTAACATTCCAATAAGGTAAAATAAATATAAATGATGGTATTTTATAAACATCATAATTATACATGTACATTTATGCCATAGTGTTCTATCATTATTCTGATGACTATAAAGCTGAATGTTAAATAATATGTGAATAATATGCAGGTTCTCATGTGTTCATTTGAAATACAGTAAATACAAACTAGGCCAGCCTGACCAAAATGATTTATATAATTCCAAAGAAGCATAGCTCGTAACTCATAACTCAAACAATTTCCTTTGAAAAAATCAGACATATGACTGATTGTCAAGCCATGAGTGAGTTGTTTAGTCATGGAGCAAAATAAAATGAATTATTTAATACAGTCAACAACATTTTTCACTTTTCAAACAATTCTGAAACCTTTTAAATATTTAACATATAAAGCTGCCATTTTAGCTCATATAGGTGGAATAGATACCCACCTTTCAAAGTTTAAATGTTATAACAATATTTATGTTATATTTGCAGGAAATTGTTCAAATCTGTGATTTATTCTATACTGTAAGCAGTTGATTTCCTCTTTCTTTTCAAATCAGGAGGCTAGAAGCTTCACTTTGGCCTATTTATTTAAAAAAAAAAAAAAAAAAAAAAAGGAAATAGCTTTGGAAACTTGATTCTTTTCCAGTGACCTGGACCCTGAAGTGAATGTGATGTTGTACCTGGATTCTGTCATGTGATTTCCATGTAACATAAAATTAGTTGAAAAAATTCAAAGGTAATTGTGATCTAATTAGGAAAGGGCTATGAGCTTCAAATAGCGTCCCACTACAAGAGAGATACAGATCAGTGGAAACAGGGTGCATTCTGGAACTTAATATTGTGAATAATATGTTCGTTTGGCTAATTTATTTTAAAAGAAATGCGAGCAAAGAGAAAACCACTGTGATATTTCTAGAGATTTGTAGCTTGTAGAAAGAAATGTATTACTTAATGACATGTTTTAGCCTTCTATACTGTATATCAAACAAACTTCTTCAGAAAGTCATAAACTCTCATAAAATCCCTGAACCTCTTGTCTACACTTATCTTTAATAGGCTATCTAATTAACTCTGTACAAAGACTATTCTCAGCCTTTCAATGCTTGTGGCACTCATGTAAATTGTATCATGCTGCTCTTCAGCCATGGATAGTATTTTTTATATGGGATTAGTGTGAATTATGCTGTTATTTCACCACTAGAAATCAAGAGCACAATATTTTAATTTGTAATCTGGGATTCCTTATTTTTACATATTTTTGTTGCTGCCATTTACTATCTCAGATAGAAAAAAATCTTAAGTACAAAGTTAATCTGATATTGCCAAGCACCACCATCAAAGTTTGTCATCATAATGGGAGAGTAAGCAGTTACTCATAAACCGGACGTGACATGCATGCCATTAAAATGCTCTCGTGATCACTGTAGCTTTTTAAAGCAGTCGCATGGACTCAAATCATCATCTTAGTAGGCGGGGGGACTTTCTGTGAGGACCATGCCTCACTAAATAGCTACAAAGTACACCTTACCTTACATATCATGTAAGTTGTATAAAGTGCACCGTTTTGTTTTTTGTTTGTTTGTTTGTTTTTTTTTTTATTCCGTTGTTCCTACTGTACATGCTTTGACACTGCTGTCAATCATCATGTAATCTGATACGCCCACGTAGTTTTGTCCGGCAGTAAAAAAGGGCTTTTATAGCTTTAGTATTAATGAAATTATAATTAGTTCTTACTACATCTGTTCTTGGTGAATGCTTATCAAATGCTTTTATTTCACAAAATTTCAGTCTTTTCAAATCAGAAAACTTTCATATCAGATCCTATGTAACAGCAATGTGTTATTTTTTATTGTTTTGTTTTGTTTTTGTTTTTTAAACATCACACTTCAATGTGCGTAGGCATATCACTTCGTGTTTCCTTTACTCACCTACACATCTTCTGGAGCAAAACCAGCATTTCTTTGCCTTCTTGTTCTCGTCATAAACAGCTCACAGCTGTTGGTCTCCTGAGCAAATCATCTCTGAAGGCTTGTGCTGCTAATTTGTTCATTTTATGCCCACAGCAACTGTGGACTGTTCAGCTAATCTCCTAGTTTGGTTGTTATTGTTGGTGCTAGAGTACAATTCATACATGTGACCTTATTGATTTAGGAAAAAGCAAATGGTTTCAGTGCAGATTTAAAATTAGGTTGAAAATCCGAATGATCCGAATTTTCGTTACATTCAGATAGTTTCATAGATAGAATGTCATTTTTCGAATCTTTTTATATTTTATTAGGGTTGCAGGGAGGCTGCAGCCCATTGCAGCTGACTCAGGTCAGAATACACCCTGAACAGCTCGCCAGACTATGGTTGTGAGTGTGTGTTGGCCCAGCACTGGACTGATGAACTGTTCAGGGTGTACCCCACCTTTGCCTGAGTTAGCTGAGATAGACTCCAGCCTCCCCATGACCCCACTAGAAGTAAGCAGTTCAGCAAATGAATGAGTGAGAGAGATGATTGCATGTAAAGTGCATGGATTTTTTTATTTATTTATTTTTTTTTTCATTAGAGCTTACACTAAAATGTTGCCATGGTGGCATGCCATGGTTATTTCCTAATTCAGCATTTTTGGTTGGTTTGCATCTTTGATATTAAGATAATGATCATTGGAATAACATGGACACTTTAATATCAAGTTCATATAATCTGCTCCACTGATTAGAAACCATGTTTCTGAAATTGGTTTATAATTGATATCAGTTCTCTCGAGTGTTTGATGCTACATATCAGGATAATAAAACTTGAAATCAATTTGCACCATTAAGAAGATTAATTCTTATAAAGAGCTGATCTGCTTATTTCTAAAAAGAATTATATTACATAGCTCTTTTTCAGTGTAACTATATTAAAATTCTCAGAAATGCTTTGTGGTTGTGTCTGGTATATCTAAAGTGGGTATAACATGCTCAGATAATAGCATTAATCTTGAAATATTTAGCGGTTTATATCCAGATTGAGAATTTACTGTAATATAATTTGAAATGCTATTACTTTGTTTTAATAAGCCTTCCAAAAGCTTTTCCTGTCAACAAATGATATTTGGTTCACTTCGCAAATAGCAAAAACCATACCCTTGGTTTACACTGGGGCACGATGTCCACAATTTTTACAATTTGAGAGAAATGTAATGAGCATGGGGGGTGATCTTGAGGGAACTTGGTAGATTCATGATGATCTTGAGGGAACTTGGTAGATTTATGATGATCTTGAGGGAACTTGGAGGATTCGTGATGATCTTAAGGGAACTTGGTGGATTCGTGATGAACTTAAGGGAACTCGGTGGATTCGTGATGATCTTGAGGGAACTTGAAGGATTTGTGATGATCTTAAGGGAACTTGGTGGATTCGTGATGATCTTGAGGGAACTTGGTGGATTTGCGATGATCCTGAGGGAACTTGGTGGATTTGCGATGATCTTGAGGGAACCTGGAGGATTCGTGATGATCTTGAGGGAACTTGGTGGATTCCTGATGATCTTGAGGGAACTTGGTGGATTTACAATGTTCTTAAGAGAAACTAGGTAGATTTGCCATGATCTTGAGGGAACTTGGTGGAATTGTGATGATTTTGGGGGGACATGGTAAATTTGTGAAGATCCCACTGATCATGGCAAAATTTTTGACTGTAATGTTTAGTTAATGTTTAGTTAGAATGTGGGAATCATAGCAAACCACAGTAGACAGACCTTAACAGAGCATAACACAGCATGACAGACCTTGATGCACCATCGTAGGGGTTCTTGATAAACTTGGAAACAGGATTCCTTCAAGATTCATCTCTTGGATGCACCCTGCCTCCTTTTTATGCCCAAATTGTGCTCCAAGCGTGCTCATAAATTGTGGGGATCCATGTTTTTTCAGTCGCAGAGATCGCTGACATCATGCCCCATTGTAAACCCAGGGTTACTGGGCTGTTTACTCTCTGGTTTCCTTTACTGAGGAGATCATAGTGGCATTTTTCAATTAAAATAAAACATTCTGAACGATTGATAGGTTTTGTCTGCACAGTATAATTGCATAAACAATGTAAGATAAATCTTACTGCCATTATAAATCACATTCAAGTATATGAGACATGTTTAGTGTTAGCAGATCTCTGCAGTGAAATGACTCACATAAACACATTCTTCAAACCAATAAGGTCACATGCGTAATCCAACCTACCATATTTGTCAGACAGTCGGTCATTGTAATGTAAAAACGTAAAAAGCTTGGCGACAGAACCTAGAGCGCATACACACTCGGAAGAGTAATAATTTGAGCTGCATTATTTTTGGCATGTGGTTTTGACAGTAAACAAGTCAAATCCCTGGGCAAGCGAGACCGACTCAAGCACTAAATCTGTTAGTACAGAAGAAATCCTGCTGACATTGTGCTCCAGACTGGTAGTGAAATTGCATCATAAAATATGTGTGTGTATACAACACCCATACATTCACCACTAAATCTTTTCAGTTCATTATTTAAATGAGTAAATTATTACTTACCACAAAACTAATGTTCAGAACCTGTATTTTCCCTGCTGTTGAATTACTGTAATATTTTCAACTCTGAATGAAACAGTAGGAATAAAGAATTTGTTTGGTTGATTTTAGATTGTAGATAGCAGATATAATTAAATAAATAAATGGGGGAAAAAAATTTCTTTCCATGGAAACATCTTGAGTCTTTGTCATGCCTATGTGTGAGAAGTATGTGTGTGTTGATACTTTAATCTGTGTAATAGCACAGTTTGCAGCTGTGTTCTCATTGCTGTTTAATAGATATAGAAAAAATTTCCAGCAGAAACTCTGGCACAGGAGCAAACCAACATCTCCGCTTTGCAATGCTGGTGGGTTTTTTACCTGCTTGGCAAGTTGTGCAGCAGGCAATGTCACTTTACGAATCATTGCTATTATGACCATGTCATATGTCACCTTTTTTTTGTGACATGGTCCATTTTACTGACTTCACCACAAAACCCTAAATCCATTAGTTTTACTGTGGAATATCTTCAGAAATCACTTGCGACTTGGGCAAGAAATTCTTTAGGCAGACATCCTTAGACATCTTTGACAGGTTATTTTACCCTCTTGATTGAGCTGTCACTGGCCTGTCATTAAGGTCATGTCAAATGTAAAGCTCCCGGGACTCTTACTGATGGATCTGGAGATGGACAAGGCGTAGTTGCTTCTCTGTCTAAAACATTCTACTAGAGTGATTTCCCTCATGTTGCACTACATTGTGGGGAAATAAAAAATGGATTTATTTTATTTACCTGGCATATTTGTAATAAAGTAAAAAAAGAGAGAGAGAGCAATCATAGTCTGGTTTTAATAAATAGAAAATGTATGGTCCAACTGTCACCAGTGCTTTAATTTAGCACAGAATAATTTCTCTGTTTTGTTTTGTTTTGTTTTATTCTGTTGACTGGCTAAACGGATCCTTTTTTCAATGCAAGGCTGGATTATTAAAGGAGATTGCAAAACACACAAATGACTTATAGCCGAGCTAAAAGCATGAGCTTTATTTATTCCAAAGAACAAGCTTTTCCTTATGTACTGCATCTTTCACTGCACAATCCCACCATCATCCTCTGCTGCATACTGCTCTCAGGTGTGCCATTTCTCGTGACATTGCATTCTATTTCTCAATGATAGTCTGTCAAGAAAGACTGAACATCTACACGTCAATCACTCACATGCACACAAACAGACATCCTGATCCCAACAGTGAGCATTTACACATATATACAAATAAAAACATACTGAAAGGAATACTCCTAATGAATTTAAATATCATAAAGTGTACATATATTTAATATCAGTGTTCGACAAAAGGAAGCACAAACCTATTTGCAGTTTAGATTTTTTAAACTGCATTGTGTAACAATATTGTGTGTAAAATGTATAGTATGGAGTTCTGAGTACTTTGGTTTCCTCCCAACCTGGACAAACATGGCAGTAAATGGATTGGCTGTATAAGAATTATTCAGAGAAGCGAGGTGGATACGGCTGAATAGTCCATTTAACAGTTATGCACCAAGTCTAAGGCGCATAATGGGGGCAGCCATAGCCTAATGGTTAGAGAAGCGGCTTTGGGACCGAAAGGTCACTGGTTTGATTCCCGAACCAGCCGGAAAAATGTGTGGAGGTGGGGGAGTGAACTGCACCTTCCTATCCTCCACATTCATGGCTGAAGAGCCCTTGAGCAAGGTACCTAACCCCAACTGCTCTCCAGGCGCCCCAATGTGTGTGGCATCCTACTGTTCCGAGTGTGTGTGCTCACTGTTTACGTGTGTGTGCTCACTTTGGATGGGTTAAATGCAGAGGCAATAATTTCCCTTGCGGGATTAATACAGTATAGCAAAATGAAACAAAAAATTGTTTTAGGAAATACTACACGGGAACTAAAAAGCACACTGAGATTTGTATGGTTAATTTCTCTCATTTTTGTAAATCATGATTGATGTGGATGAGCTCCAAATGCACTCATGAGCATGTGCAGAATTGTGTAACAGCATCTCTTTATTTAAATATGTAATAGGTGGAAACATAAAGAAAAGCAAACCAGAGTAAGATTTTTATAGTTTATATTTATATTATATAACTACGACAGGCCCCGCAACCCTAATTAGGATTAAGCGGTTCAGAAAATGAATGAATGAATGAATGAAACTATGACAGGGGCAGGTCATGTGAGCTCCACACTAAACACTGTGTAGCCAAAGGTGATTGTAGAACACACTACACACACTATCTGTAAAGGTATTTAATATATACTACGCAGAAACACGGGTGGCACAGTTGCATGGTGGTAAGCATATCTGCCTCACAGCAAGAAGGCCCTGGGTTTGAGTCCCGAGCTTGGTGAGGGTGTTTATGTATAGAGTTTGCATATTCTTCCTGTGCATGTGTGGGTTTCCTCTGGTTACTCCAGTTACCTCCCACAGTCCAAAGGCTAATTAGGCTAATTGGCTGCCCCTAGGTGTGAGTGTGATAGTGAATGGTCGTGTGTGTGTGTGTTGGCCCTGTGATGAACTGGCAAGTTGTTCAGGGTGTATCGGGGTGTTTTCAGGGCCTTTGCCTAGAATCTGCTGAGACTGACCATTGTTTTAATGTAAGCATTATCCACTCTGTTCCCATGTAGTAAATGTTAATATTAATTATCATTAGGTTTGAGTGTGTGAATCTGCATGTGCATGCATTATAATAAAATGTGTGTTCTTATACCTGGGTTAGGATGAATGAATGAATATATAGTTGAATAGCGTCTCTTCACACAGCTTTAACTGTTCACCTTGCTTGTAAGGTGTACCATGTTCCAAAGTTTACACCACCAAACAAAGAAATGTAAGGAATGACCACCTTCACCCCGTGGCTGAATCTAATTATTTGTAATTGGTTAAGCAATAGTTCCTTCTGCTTAATTAAAAACAGGATATTGCTTAGGAGCCATCAATTAACTCCTAAAAGCTTCAATCCAAGAAATAGAAAATTCATTCCATTCCCACTGGAGCCCAACAAATTTGTGTCCTTCAACCTTTATTTATATTGCAGAGTACACAGAAGTCTGTCTTGGGATGTAGTCAAGTGGAGCATAACAAAATAACAAAACCAGGACAAGTAATATAAGCAATTAATTAAAATCGGTAAACTGTTTTGTTGGGTTTTTTATGTGGCAGTGGACCAAGGGATTATTAACTTAACTTTAGTAAATCCTTTATTCTTTATAATTTAAAGTTAAGAGCAGGTGATTTACACACCCAAGATGTGACACTAAATCAATCACTGAGTATCACTTTAGAGTAGCCAGGACTTCAGTGAACAAAGTGGAAGGAAACCCAGAAGAAACACTCACATACACAGGGAGAATGCCTGAATCTTTAGTTTAGAGTCGAAGCCTGGATTATGAACTAGTACTGCTAAGCACCACTACAATGATGCACAAACAGATAATAAAAACAAAATGAGTGTGGCAATAGAATTGTCACTAACTGCAGCATGGCCTCCCACAGCAAGGTGTAATAACTGCAAATTTTACACTTTGCTACTGTTATGCTCTGAAAGTTTTGGTTAGGGGTCAGGACAAGGTCAGCATTTGTACCTTTTTCTCATCACTTAATCTGTATGAAATTTAATTAAGCCACACTCTCACTTCTTGTTTTTGTATGGCTTACTCCTGAAACATTTTTGGTTTGTTGCTGCACTTAAGCATAAACCAGATGTTCGTAGACCTTAGCAAATTGGAATGGAATCACTGGTAGAGTTTCAGTTGTGTTTTTATAGCAGCAAGCAAACAAACAACAACCAGCAAATGAAAGACAACTATTATCAATCTGTTTTCTTATATATATATTTAGTACTGTAGCCTGTCCAGCACTTTCACCTTCTCATCTATATATGTACACTGCTGAAATAAATGTGCTTCTGAAGCTTTAGCTTTGATGCTAATACCACTGTCATGCTCATTATCGGTTACAACTGTGTCGTGTAATTGCACTGCATTCTGGAGCTTTGATTTCCACCATGGAATTGGCTCCACCGTGTGTACTCTGGATTTCTCTGTAATATGTTGTTGAATGCTGCTAAAAAGGAAAGAAAGAAAAAAAGAAGTGCTGAGCTGAATGCCTTGCTCTTTTGATTTAAGAGCTAACAGGTCTATCTTACTCTTGGCACATACTTGTGCTTAAGATGAGGAAAAAAAATTCTCTGTTTAACCATCATTGGAAATGTGCTAGAAATGTATTATTTGGGTCTGAACCAACTGTCAACTTCTCCTATTGGAATAACAAAAATCCAGCACTTAATAACCGACAAATCAACACCAATATCATTAAAAACATTAAAATGTATCTTAACATATTTAAATGTTTCAAGCTTAATTCATCCTTTAAATTAATATTAATAAATATTATAAATATTTTCTCAGTTTTAAACAAACAGCTAATTACTGAGCTCTTGTTGTGCATTAGAACAAGGAATGCATAACCATACAGAGCTACTGGTGTCCAGATTGGAGCCCTTTAATATTCCATGTGGCTCTTCATGAAAACCTAGAAATAAATGATCTGTGTCTGTCTTCTCTTAGTAGGAACCAAATAATTTTATATATTTTAATAAACCTGGGCACTATTTTTACATCTGTTTCATTCTGTTTTTTTTTTTTTAACTAGTGACTAAATCACTTGAAATTGGTATACTTAGGAAGCTAACCAGTAACTGCAAAAAAATGAAAGCAAAAGAAAGTAAGCGACCGTTTTCACCCCCGACTCGCTCATAATGTTATTATAAGTGTCTGACACCATGAAAGGGATCCCCACAGAGATACATCCATGTCTGTTTACCTCAGCAACTGTAAAGATGCTGAATAAAATAAATCTTTCAACACACATTGTCTTTTTTCTTTCTCTTCTCCCTGTCTCTGACACAGCGTGCCATTCAGTGCATGTAGTGGATTTGCACTGGGGCTGTTTTCTGATGTTTCCAAAGGGAGAAGTGGCACAGGATTCTATTTAGAAAGTAACAATGGAACTTTTGGCATTACCCTGGAAATAGACTTCTTCTCAAATTCCTCCCTTTGTCTTTACAGTTATTGAGGTAAACAGACCCAGGTGTTTCACTGTATGGGATCCTTACCATGGTGTCAGACACTTGTCAGACAGCCTGTCAGTGAAAAACTAATGGTTTATTTTGATGCAGTTGTTTGCCCCACAGGGTTACAGTGTACAGCCATTTTACGGTTGCTAGCTGTAATATTTTAAGTCTGTACTGAATTAATATTGTTTTTGTCCCTAGTTTGGAAAAAAAAAAAGTTTGGAACAACACATGTCAAAATAAGGCCCAGGATTAAAAAAAAAAAAAAAAAAAAAAAAAAAAAAAATTCATTATGCCTCCGCCCACCAGAGTAGTAATGGAGGTTTTTTGTTTTCGCCCTGGCCGCGGGTCTGTACGCCTGCGTGTACTTTATCACTGGAATCTTTCAATGGATTTCTGACCAAACTTTCAGCAGTTACTATCCACAAAAAGGCCCATGAACTTGTACAGGTAGGTCAAAGGTCAAGGTCATCTTATAAAAATGTTGGGCATTCTCTTCAGAGTAAACATTTGCATGGACTTGGATCAAACGTTTACTAGTTACTCATTACCAAATTCCTAATGACTGGTACAGGTTTAAGGACATAGGTCAAACACACATTCGAAAGCTTCATGGTAGAGGCATATCAAACAAGTAGTGGGTTGAATATTTCTGCTGGGTTGTTTTTTAATTATTATTATTATTATTATTATTATTATTATTATTATTATTATTATTATTATTATGAATAAACTGTTTTGAAAAGTATAGCTTATTTATGTGTTCTGACGCAGTGACATCATTGTTTGATTATTCACATAACTGTGCTCAAATTTTGGTTTATCACTATACTGTTTATCAGTTCCTAAACAGAAAGCGGAAAGTTTTACCCCTGGCCAAGTCCACCCTCATAGGTAACATTTATTACACTGCAAAATGTGTGGACAAAAAAGGACATGTACCAACAAACCCCATAACCAATGAAGAACAGAAATTGGCCTAAACATGGAGGCTGAGGATACTGTTACTCCAGAGATATAAATATCTCAATCTGTTCCTGTGAGAAAGAGTATCATAACACAGAAGTGTGGAGGTTAACTGTCAAATAAAACTGCAGGTTTGATGAAACAGGGATTGCATGTGAGTGTGTGTGTGTGTGTGTGTGTGTGTGTGTGTTTGTGTGTCTGTGTGTGTATGTGCGTGTGTGTGCGTGCGTGCGTGCGTGCGTGTGTGTGTGTGTGTGTGTGCTCCTCGCTACTTATAAACACCTTCACTGGACAAAGCCTGCACTTCATCAGCTATAAACTTTCCCTCTTTTTTTTCTCACACTATCTAAATCTTTCACTCTCTTTTTCTAACGCTTTCCCCCTGCGTCTCTCTCTCTCTCTCTCTCTCTCACTCTCTCTCTCTCTCTCTCTCTCTCTCTCTCTGTTTTTGCTCTTGTCATCCATCTCCTCCTGTGCTCTCTTTTTTTCACTGGTTGTGACACATGTGAGTGCACTTATGAGGACAGTCAGTCCTTTTTTCATGCTCTTCAACACAGACGCCTGGTGTAGGAAGCAGTAAACCCCATCTGTCACCTAAAATCACAGATTTTGCTGCATATTTAGCAGCCGAGTGTCAAGTATTTAAATGTTTAGACCTGTGATTTTACAAACATAACAGACTAGTTTTAAATTAAGAGTTTACAATATTCCAGTTAACTGAAAGATCAACATCAATGATCTTAGTAAAGTGTTGGGGTTCAAGAAATTCTTCAGTGCATCTTGAAGTAGATTTAGGTGTCTGGAGCAATGAACACCTTTCTTTCAAAGGATATTCTCTCAGCTGGAGTTTTGATGATGCGTTAGCTAAACCATCTTTCAGAAATGTCCTATGGGTGTTCACCTGAGGGCAGCACGGTGGCATAGTGGTTAGTATGTCTGCCTTACAGCAAGAAAGTCCTGGGTTTGAGTCCTGGGCTCGGCCGTTTCTGTGAGGAGTTTGCATGTGCTTCCTGTGCCTCCAGAGGTTTCCTCTGGGTAAACCAGTTTCCTCCCACAGTCCCAAGACATGCACATTAGCACCAAATTAGGACCAAATCTAAATGTAAGTGTGAGTGTGAATGATTGTGTGTGTGTGTGTGTGTGTGTGTGTGTGTGTGTGTGTGTGTGTGTGTGTGTGTGTGCGTTGCCCTGTGATGGTCTGGCAAGCTGTTCAGGGTCCATCTTCGCCCATTGTTGGCTGAGATAGACTCCAGCCTCCCCACGAGCCTAATAGTAGGATTAAGTGGTTAATAAGTGTGTGATGAGTGAGTGAGTGTTCACGTGAGATCTGTTGACTGTGAAGGTCATAGTATATATTTTGCATCTTTTCGACCAGATCAAACTATTCAGTGAACCCTCATGTCCTGTGGTTGGGGGTGGAGACATCCTCGCATCAATTGTCTTTCAACTGTCAGCTAATAAAAGTGGTACATGTATGGATGCATGGTTGTAGGACCCTACAGGAAAGAATTTAAGGGCTGTGTGCATCTATATTTCCCTGATCTATTATCAAATGCTTTATAACTCCCATCACAAAATGAAACCCAACATGCTGATCATCATAAAGGTTTTTTTTTTTTCAGTATCACCAGCTAAAAAAATTAAGTATGCTTGCTGAACTGTTACGACAGTGTAATTAATTTCCCTGAACCTCATGTTAGTTGTTAAAACACCCTGATGGTATTCAGAACTAACATATTTTTCATGATTTCCTATTTGTATTATTTGCTTTATCCCAGTCATGTCATGAGGCTGTTCCTCAAGCAGATTCAGTATGAAATATTCCCTTCATTTTCATTCAGCTGCTCCGGGAGAACAGCATGATTCATGGCCCCACACCCTTGAATATATTACAGTTTACTTTGAAAAGTGCTCCTTTGAGAGAGAGAAAAATGATATAATATAGAATAAAACAAACACTGCACTGTGCCATGATTATTTAAAGGTTTCTGGTTTTAGTGTCTCGTTTTATATGTACAATGTACTTTCTATCAGTTGTAATAAATACATAGGCAGCAGAGCAGTAATATGCCATAGTTCAGTGCTATCTGTCTGGAGTTTCACATGTTCTCACATGTGGGTTTCCTCTGGGTTCTCTGGTTTTCTTTAGAAAGCACACTTGTAGGTGATTTGGCTACTCTGAACTGTTCCTAGTTGTGAATGATTGTGTGAATAGTGTCCGGTGATGGACTGTCATCCCATACAGAATGAACCTCATATTGCATTATGTACAGTCTGTCATATTCTATTCATGAATGTCAATGTTAGCATAAACTTTCTGCTTCTGTCTGTTAATAGTAAGCACATGTACTGTAACTGTCAGAAATCATTATATTACATATCAGTATAGGCCTTGAGATGGCCTGCCAATCTGTCTAAGTGTCGCCTGGAGTCAGCTGGGATTGGTTCCAGAATGACATGACATAGTATATTCTACACAGGAACAATGCAATCTGATTGGTCTGGTATTTCAGAATTAAAAATCATTATTCATGCTTAAATCAAAATGATCGAAACTCACAGTTCACAGTCATGGGCACTAGAGCAGGCAGCTCGAGCATGTGATATCATTATCACATCTTTAAATTGAAAAATATGGCCCAGGTTAAAAAATTTTAGTTTGTTTTTCTTCTATTTTTCCTGTATTATATATTACAATTTTAATTATTAATAATTTCTATCTGTCCCTCCTTGCATCTATGGGTCTATGTGACTTTATTTCTGAGGTATAAGTAATTTCAATATAACATGGCAAATGTCTATGTCCAAATATTTGTGACCTTGCTCTGGCCTTGACTTTTCACAAGGATATTCCAAAATGACAACATCCCTGAGACTCAGGTAGGGTAGTGTCTCCATCAAGTTTGGTGAAAATCCTTGTACAAGTGTGGTCAGGATTTTGTTCTTAGGCAAACTAAGAAAATGACTTACAAACACTGGTGATTACAATACTTCTGTCAAAACTTTGTTTTGGGTAAAAGTAAAAACATGAGAAGCACAGCATGACGGGAGGTAGTGATGATGAGAAGTGAGGTTGTGTAGGACGTTGGCCGGCATTAGCCAGTGCATAAACTGGGTTAAACATGGCTGCAGCACATGGCAGGGTGAGCTGCTATCCTCAGGGGTGCACAGACACAGACTGGCATGAGGCATAATCAACATTGGCATGGTTTTGAGGACAGATCAAATTGTGTGTGTGTGTGTGTGTGTGTGTGTGTGTGTGTGTGTGTGTGTGTGTGTGTGTGTGTGAGTGAAAGACAGAGAGAATGTTAGTTAAACGGTGAGAAGAAAGATGAGTGTGTGGCCTAATGGTTCTGCATGGATGACAACACTGAAGCTGTGTGTGTGTGTGTGTGTGTGTGTGTGTGTGTGTGTGTGTGTTCATGCTTCCTTATCTACTGTTTCAAGATGGTAGAAGGACACAGGGCTGGTGGCCAGATGGCTGTGACTCCATTTCCCACCCAGAGCATGGAGCAGTAAACCTCACTCTATTACCTGCTTGTCTTTCTTCACACTGTTACGAGGTTTCCTAACATACTGTATACTTCATGTGCCCATGCCTCTTGATCCATTTTCAAAGCAGTCATGTCAGTGGGAAGCATTTTAATCAAAAAGGAAATTTGGCAGGAATTGTGTTCAGGAAATCAGTTACAATTACAATACACTATAATTTTACTAATTTATGGCACCAGCTACTTTTTGCTGGATTACAGCTATCGAGCTGTGGCCAGCTACGTTCTCTGCTTATGCTGTCAGCTGATTATTTTTTAAAGAGGAAGTGACTTTTTACAATGTTTTCTGGGGGGGGGGGGGGGGGTAAAACCACTATGCGAAACAGTATATCAGTGTCAGCTGTCTGTGTAACAAGCTATTTCACTTACATTTACAGTTTGGACTGTCATGTCTGTGTGCTTTCACACAGTTTTCAAGCAGAAACATTACAGGCACTGTTGTGCAATCCTGCTGAAAGAAATAGCACAGATCAGAATAGCTGGCTGCTGATTTAAGATGGCTTTTGTTGGTCAACACTGGGATTGAGCCGGTGTAAACTGGGACAGTGGCATGGTAGCATAGTGGTTAGCACGTCCGTCTCACAGCAAGAAGGTCCTGGGTTTGAGTCCCGTGCTCGGGCGTTTCTGTGTGGAGTTTGCATGTTCTCCCCGTGCTTGTGTGGGTTTCCTCCGGGTACTTCAGTTTCCTCCCACATAACAAAAACATGCTGATTAGGCTAAGTAACTGTTCCAAATTGCCTGTAGGTGTGATTGTGAGTGTGACTAGGCCCTGCGTGGCCCTGCATTGGTCTGGCTAGCTGTTCAGTATGTGCCCCACCTTTGCCCAGTGTGGGCTGAGAAGCCTCCAGTCTCCCCATGACCCTAATAGGATTAAGCAGTTTGTCAAATGAGTGAAAGAGTGAGTGTGTGGATTAAACTCGGGAGTGCTGGTCCCATTTCTTGTTTCACAGGTGGCTAAGCAAGGCCATGGTGGAAGGCCAGCTAATCCAACATAAACATACACAAACTAGCACAAACATCATATCCTGAGCAAAAACACTTGTGTTTGTCTGTGCCGGTTCTGACCATCTCTTGCAAAAAAAATTTTTTAGAAACTCACAAACTTCCTTCTAAACACTTTTGTTATGTGAGCATGAGTGTGTATGTGTGCCCAGCAATGAACTGTCATCCTGTCCAAGGTCCCCACATTCACTGCTCCCAAGATATATTCAAAATGTAACCAGTACTCTGATATAAACTTCTGTTAAAAGAAGTGGATGCTGAAGATGCATGGTTAACTTCCGAGTGATGCAATCCAAACATACAGATACATGGCTGAGGTTTAAAGATCTTGTTCAAAGTCACAACTATAAGCTCACAACTTTCTGTCACTAACCTAGGTTCTGTTATGTGCTCAAACTTTCTCTGGTGTAACCTTTTTTGAGTGTAGAACATTGTAGAACATGGATCAATCATTTTGATGCATTCATTCATTTGTGTATATATATATATATATATATATATATATATATATATATATATATATATATATATATATATCTCTTTCTA
>JAQMYF010000007.1:20477686-20490562 GCA_030014195.1 Neosilurus mollespiculum
TGCATGTGCATGTATGTATGTATGTATAAACATACTTTGGGGCCCTCTCCAGAGTCGGCTGAGATGGGTGCCAACCTCCCCGCAGCCCTAACTTGGATAAAGCGGTTCAGAAAATGAATGAATGAGTGAATGAACATATATATAGATAGATAGATAGATAGATAGATAGATATACACCCAAAATAATAAATTTGTCTTTCTGTGAAGGCTGTCCACTAGATTTTGTAGTGTGGCTGTGGGGATTTGTGGTCATTCATCCATGACAGCATTATATAAGATCAGGTACAGATATCAGGTGGGAACACCTGGGGCAGTTGGTATTATAGTTCATTTCAAAAGTGTTCAGTGAGGTTGAAGTCAGTACTCTGTGCGAGTGACTCACATTCTCCTACTCCAACCTTGGTAAGGAATGCCTTCTTGAGGGGGACTTTCATGCCAGAACAGGTTTGAGCCTCTTAGTTCTGGTGAAGGGACATTGAAACCCAACAGCAGATGAAGACATTCTGCACAACTGTGGTGCTTTCAACTTTGCAGCACCAACTTTGGGAAGAAGCTATATATGGGACTGATGGTCAAGTGTCCATAAACTTTTGTCCTTGTAAAATATATATTTAAATATAATTTTTTTTATGAAGACTATCATTACTAAATTTTTCACAAAAGAACTTGTTGCTGCCAGTTTGCCAGTTTGTTTGGATGGGGCATGTACCCCGCAAAGCATAAATGACCTTGCATATTTCAAAAATGAATTAAAGTAATAAATATTCTATAATTCTCACAATCCAGTGGATGCAGATATAATAATATAGTTATTCTGCTCAGTCTCGTCCTGCATGGTTGATGTACGCACCTCACAGGCTGTCTGGTCATGTATGAATCAATTTTGTGGAATAAACGTTAATTGTCCCTTTTACCATCTTTTATTTTCTGTTTGTCTCCTCTTATGAGTAACAGAGTTTAGGCCAAGTTTTCTAGACATAAGTATTTCTGATTATACCTTTGATTTCAGTGTATGTTCTGTATACATTATCTAAAGAGCATTCTTTTCGGTCCTTGTTCTTATTCCATACCTTGTTGACGTAGCTGTTATTTGTGTAATCATGCTACTGTATCTTCAAATTATGTAATTTTCTTCCTAGGTGCTTCTAAACACCTTTTTGTATAAATACTCCTAGTTTTTCTGTAATAAACTCAAACTGAGTTTGACGACACCTCATTGTCTGTTGTCATCAAGAAAGATGGAGCTGCTGAGATTAAGGTTTTATCCTAGCTGAACCTAAACTTAACACACGTAATACTGATGTTTACAAGAGCTCCTTCGAGTTAATAATAGTGTAACATTTTAACGTAAACAGTAGATTAAATGCTAGACTGTTCTGTTAGCTAGCCAGTGTACGTGGCAGGGTAAATGAGGTGCAGCTTCCCAGAAACAAGCGGAGGTCTAACAGCCTTCATTAGTAGAAACACTTATAAGTAAACATGGGAGACACTTCACATATCTGAGACACTTTCATTTACTGTAAAGCTCCAAACAACTATAGCTGCCTTATCACTCAAATCAAAACAACCATGGTATGTTGTGGACATAAAGCAAGTGCGTCAGCGAGGTGATCAAACAAAGCAGTTTTCCACAGGAGATATGGTCTGTGTATCTCAACTGTCTGATAGGCCTCAGAGAAGGTCAACGTCGCATGGCTGGGAGAAGGGGAGGCGTAGAGAAAGACGAAGAGAAAGACACCGAGAAACGCCAAGTAAACAATTTTCTGGGTGGAACACTGAGTCCACTTCACACAGCAGGCACATTTAACTGTCAGCTCGTGACTTTTATGGCACAAGGATGAATTGCCCTTTTACACTGATCTGAGGCGGATGTACTGTTTCTTCCATCGCCCATGATCACAAATTTCTAAAGGAATGCAGATCGGAGATATACCCTGACTAACAGCAACGGAGCTACACTGATTTATAAACACCACCCCTATGCTGATCGGCTTTGTGATTCACTGAGATTACTCTGATCCGCTTTCCTTATGTTTATGTTTATCTATAAAGCACAGCTGTCGAGTTCTTCTGCAAACTGAATATCGTAAACCCAAACCTCTTAAAGTCCCAGAACTCAAGATTTTCCTCACTATTCTAAGTACATAGCTTTTTATAATACATATTAAGATAATAATAATAATGAGATAATAAACTCAAGAGTAAGTTTTTTGTAGGTTACATTAAGCTTAATTTTATAATTCTTAGCCAGCTAAAATGTGCAATTCTTTATTATTATTATTATTATTATTATTATTATTATTATTATTATTATTATTATTATTACTCAAGACTCTCAGTTATTCTATACTGTATTCCTACTACATAAAACATAATGCAATTACATAGCAGCCTGCACTGCATGGCAAATGGAATGCAGACACAATTCTTCTTAGGAATTAAATTTAAAAGTAATTTTAATATTTATTTAATATTAGAACAAAAATATAATACTGCACTTCTGTATATTTTACTGAAACACTCTCTGTGCAGCTGTGTTGTACTACATTTCACATACACTGCTTATGTTTTGTGATCTTTTTGGGTATGTGGAAGGGATCACAATAAAAAATCTTCCAGTCAGTGGTTAAGGCATTGGGTTACTGGTCAGAAGGTTGGGGGTTCAAGTCCTAGTATCACCAAGCTGCCACAGTTGAGCTCTTGAGCAAGGCTCTCAACTGCTCATTTGTATAAATGTATATGTTAATGAAAAACTTGCTTGGATACAGTTGACTGCCAAATGCCATAAATGTAAGTAATTGGTATTGGGAATAAACTGAAGCAGTAAATGTAGTTCTTATATTTTGTAAGGTCTTGCCTACCCATCAGGAGAGGGATATCAGACAGGATTTTTCTTGCGGGAACATTTGGCTGGTGGGAGCAAGCAAGAGAAAAAGCATGAGAGAGAGAGAGAGAGAGAGAGAGAGAGAGAGAGAGATTCACAACAGCCAAAATACCAATACTAGAAGGGATCCTGGGGTTCTTTTAGGATTTGAAAGACAAATGTAAGGCCAAAGGCAACTGAGTGCTATAAATAAAGCGAAGTCTAAGCTAATGATGCTGATTGCCCTTCTGGCCTTCCTTAAGTTAAATGGGTTTTTAAATGTTTTTCTTTTATCACTTGGGTTTCAGGAAAGCCTTATAGACTGTAAAATGTTTTTGTTATTGCATTAAACTGTGTTGAATATTTTGTAGATGCTGAGATGTTTATGGAAATGTTTATTATTAGACAAACACTGTAAATGTATGTATTACTATTATTATATCCGCCAGGAGTTTTAAACTGTGTTGGTTTATTAGTTTTTTCATGTGCAAGATTATGCACTAAAAGTTTTATCTATCTATCCATCTATCTATCTATCTATCTATCTATTTTATTTATTTATTTATTTTAAGAGAAGACTGTGGTACAAGTAACAATGTTAGAGATGATCCATGCATGAGACCATCCTGAAAAAAATTCCCAAATTTCCAAAAAAAAAGCATGTGCCAAAGGGTTCATCAGATGTCCACTAGGGGGAGACATTTCTTTATCACAATGCCAAGTTATAATAATCCATTTGTGCTTGGTGGTAGTACCTTGCACTCTCAGGGCCCCTATAGTTACTGTATGTATTCTTAGGAAGGAACCGTGGCATGGTTAGCACGACCACCTTACAGCATGAAGTTCCCGGTCTCGGTTAAGATGTTTCTGTGTAGAGTGTGCATGTTGTTCCTGTGCTTGCATGGGTTTCCTCCGGGTACTCCAGTTTTCTCCCACAGGCTAAAGCACATGCACATTAGGCTAATTGGCTGTTCCAGATTGCCTATAGATGTGAGCATAAGTGTGAATGTTTTTATGTGTGTGCGTGTGTGTGTTAGCCTTGCGATGGGCTGCCGAGCTGTTCAGGGTGTACCCTGAGATAGGCTCTAGCCCCCCTGCAACCCCAGTAGGATAGAGTGGTTCAGCAAATAAGTAAGGTAAGTAAAAGGTAAGGTTGTAAAATAAAATAAAAAACTGTTAGAGAAAAGTTAGAGGAACATACTTATACTTACATAATATATTAATGTGAGTGTATTTTTTTTTTTTTATTTACATAATTTGCATCCCAGGGAACCAACGTACCCGCAGAAGACGTTTTTTAATTGTAGTCTGTTTATTAAAAAAAAAATCCCTCACTTAATTACTGACTTATTTTTTTATTCTCCAGGCTTCATTTATGGTATAATTACTGTACAAAAGTAATGTTTCAGGCTATCATGGAATAACAGAGTTTGTTTACAATTCAACAAATTTACAAATCTTTCATTAGTGATATTTCACTGAGCTTTGCTTGAGCAAGTAATATGCCAAAAGTGCTCTTGGCCTTCGCTGTCTCCTTTGCAAAGTCTCTATTCAAGCTGTCGTGAGGTCTGTAGTGACGCCGAAATGAAAACAATTTGGCACTCTGCACTGCATATCAGATTGTTCTAGGACAATACAAATGCTTGCGTGGTAGAACCTTGGTCCAATAATATTTAGAATTTGATTTCTGATGGATCCCACACCACACTGTTGTCGTCATTCCTCCTACAAAGCAAAGGGATTATGACAGATTTCAAGGTAACTGGAAATTGAGCCTCGTGCCTGAAGCTATTTTTGTGCCTTGTATTCACATGACAGTCTCCAGGCTGGGAGGTGTAAACACCCATTAAATTGTGTAAAACATTTAGTCAGTCACTTCAGCTGTGAGTTATGCTTATAAATTGAAGTTAGAGACTACCAAATGGCTTGAATCCAGTCAATGAGTAAGGCTATGGAAACAGAGACTCTACATCTCATCACTGTGTTGCTCCCTGCTGAGGTTTTTCACACTCATCCGCTCTTCTGCAGTCACGTAGGCGGTCGCTTACATTCTCCTTCCTCACCTTCATCAGTAGGCGGATGTTGGGAATTTCTGCTCTTGGACGGCGTGATTACTGACATTTCCCATCATCCTGCATGATTATGTGTGGCAGAGTCAAGCCTTCTTTAAATCGAAGAAGCAAAAGTAGTGCAAAACTCAACCAATAGATACAGTATTAATCAAAAGTTTAGACATCCTTCCAAGTAAAAATGAATGGGTAGATGTAATATACAGACAGACAGATAGACAGACAGATTTGTGTACAATTTGATTACATCCCTGGTTCAAAGCGAAGCAAACAATGTATATTTATAGTTATATACAGTATGAGTAACAATATGCTAATGTGTTTGATTAGTCCTATATAAATGTAGTAACTGATAATTAAAATATAATAATTATTATTTTATGTTCTTGTTTTACCTTTATTATTTAGTCTATTACTGTAGGATTTACATAATATAACATTTTGTTAAAATTTCACAGTTTTTTGGGAATCGCTGTTTTAATGTCCTTCATGTCTTCATGTTGAATTTTTATAGCTGAAGATAATTTTTTAACGTCATATCGGGAGGCAAAATATCCCCGTGCAAGATCACATTCCTGAAATGTAATACTGTTGTTTAAAAGTCCATTATTAAGACTACATGTTCCACCTGATTGTTGAAAAGGTCTATTTATTCTTCATCTTAATATCAGTTTAAAGATGTTGAACAAATGTCACTGTTTTCTGTCCAGAAAAAGGTTCTAAAGTAGCACTCTCACTCTCACCTGTTACCAGATACATCCATAAAAGGACATCTCGCGTGATGGGCAAAGAAATCATACTGACATATAGTCCTTTCAATCATTTCCATCCCATTGTTTATTAATAAAATCTTTTTTTTAATTGAAACCCCTATCCTTTCAATAAATGACACAAATTATTACATGAGACTACAAATTATGGCATTTGGCATTTGGCTCTTTTGGCCAATTTAAAGGTGCCCATTCACTAGTGAACAGCCTATGTGTTTTATCTTCCATTATCAGTTCATTTTGGCTGAATACAACAGTTTCCTGGTAAAACTACCACAACTCTTGGGCACAGTATCTCTTATTCACCAGTTTTACATCTTGTTTTGGTTCTATGTCTCTTTACAATAACAGTCTACACATGTGTGATAACTTGGCAGCACATCAATGAGTTATAGGAAGTGGAAAAGTCTGAGATCAAGTGTTTAAAAAAAAAAAAAAAAAAAGATGGCATACGTTGATCAAGTATAAAAGAGACGGCAATATTTTTCTAATATTATCGTGCCAGTGCAGATGTCAGTGACCTTCACGTACAGGACTAACCAAATGGTTTCAGAAAGACAATGTAGCTGATTCCATTTTATTTCCAAGAGATAACACTGCATTTTGTGTTTATTTAATATACCTGGTAAGGGGATGGTCCTGTTTAAACAATGGTACTGTTGTTAGAACTGAAATACTCTGGAAACAAGGAACTCAATCATGTTTGTAAATTTTTAGCTTTTAGTCACTAGAATAGAACACAGTAACATATTGTTACTTTTATACCAACCTAATATGTGGTGTTTTAATTTTTCATACATTTATTCTCATTCCCACAAATTAAAATTGTACATGATGGTCAAACACAATGATGTTACAGGGAAATAATCAGGACGGTGGCATTATCAGGTCAAAGTGGATTATTTTCCAACAACAGCAAATCCTGAAGTGTTTTATACTGCAGTAATTTAATTTTGTTTTATTAATAAACATCATGCTTTTTAATCCTTTATAATTAGATTCAATGTTGTGGAACATCTGCAAAACAAGCTGTCTTGCTGGCTCTTCCGTTTTTTTCTGTAGACATTAGTTCCTTTACCTGTCTTACATTTCTTTCGTTACCTCGAAGTTAATATGACAAGAAAAATGTAGCTTGTTGTGTTACTATGAAACTGCAAAACACCAACTTCTCTGTCTTTAAGCTTTCACCACCAAGTAAAACATGCTGCCTGTTACAGAGCACTGATAGCCCAGACTCCTTCCATTAAATATTATCTAAACATTATACAAACACCTTCATAATACCAATTATTATATGTTTTTTCTTTGATAAATAGCACAATTTCAAAAGGATTATTAATTGTCATAGATCAAGCTGAGCATCTGCCATACATGTCCCTGTGAATGAGCTGTTCATGGAGAAACAATAACATACGAGATTTACTATCAAACTGTGATTTTAATTACAGCTGACACTATAAGAGCATTACTGTTTTATAAAATTAATCAACACCTTCTCACCAAATAGACTTGAGAATTCATCAGCTCTGTGGTGTAAAGTATGTTAAAGCATTAATAGTAGGTCATTATACATAAGTTACATTGAGTTCTAGTAACTTGTGTCCCCCTTTCTTTATAAGCACCTCCAAAATCTTTTCCCTTCTATATGCAGCTTTTAGCATCTCGTAGTTGTAAGATCTGGCTCCCTGCAGCCTAACATTGCACATTCAACAGGGCCAGGTGTGATAAGCAGACTTCTTGAAATCAGGGCTGGAGGCCGAAAGGACCTAAGTCTCATTTAAAAATATTTCTCTGTTGATTCTTTTGTTTTGTTTTTGGATATGATCACATTCTATTTTTGTAGATAAAATAAACATACTTTTTTTTCTTATTTTCTTTGAAAAACTATGGGGTATGCAAACGTTTGCATGTAACTATGTTACATTAGTGATAACAAACATTTGCCGAACCAATAAATCATACTAGAGTCTCTGGGAGGCTGGAGACTCAACAGACTCTGGGCGAAGGTAGGGTACACCCTGAACAGTTTGCCAGTCCATCCCAGGGCCACCACCTGATCACACTCACACTCACTATGAACCCAGATGTGCTAACCACTATGTCACCGTGCTGTCCTGCAATAACAAACATGCATAATATATTTCAGACTAAACGAATGACACCACTACAATTACAAGGCTCCCGAGAAAAAAAACTAATTTAAATGCCATGGTAATGCTGAATAGTAATTAATGTTAAGTGGATTTAGCTTGTGCACAATTCAGGTTCTAATAAACAAAATGATTGCAATTTTAGCTTGTATAATAAGTCTATCTGTCTCTCTCTTTCTCTCTCTCTCTCTCTCTCTCTCTCTCTCGCTCGCTCTCTCGGCTGTCATTACGTTTCGCTCTTATTCCAGGTCCAGTCCAAGTATGATGTTCATGCCATGCCTGTGACTGGAATGGAATGAAGAGAAGAGAGTTTGTTCATCATAAAGTGGTAATGTAAGGAGACAGACTCAAACAAAAGAAAGACAAAGTGGGTCAATGCAGTACCGAGTGTGCTGGTGGATAGCCTCTGCCTGGAGCGAAGTAGACCTGTAAAAGGAAAAGTGTCACAAATTCTAACCTTTTGAATTGCCATAAATAGTTTTCCACTGCTCCTCAATGTAAATATGAGCGCTGGAATCCTGAGAGAATCTGCGTCTGTGAGATTGTTGTTTGTGCACTGCTTTAACAATTTCTCTAAGTTGTTTACACAATGTGATAAGGTGCTGCACATTTGGAACACAGCGCTGTGGTCATCCGGAGCTGCTACGCCTGTTTCATATGCTGGGCTTTAACAGTTTCGGACAGATTTCTCATCTGGGTCCCTGGTACTGGAAAAATAATTGGACTGCAAAAATTACAACAGCACTTCATTTCATGCTTACTTCACCGACCACCTGTTGTTTAGATAATGCTTCTATTCTTGCACTGTTTATTCTAAAATATGCTTGATGTAATCTTTATGACATCTTTATGTTTACATTAAAGGAGCTGCTCATTTGTGATGTTAGTTAAATGACGTCTTTGCCATTTCTACTGATTAACAGTACCAACTCTCCAGCATTAACTTCATAGACCAAAACTTTGAATTGGGAAAATCTTGATATAGGCCTATGGTTCCCCCAGACAGAAACCAGAAGCACCCAGGAGTTTTAGGATTAACCTTTTTTCTGAAGGCTAGCAATAACTACATGTCTGAATGATTTATGAGTCAGAAAATAAAGAAACTGGCCAAGGGCCAGAGTTATCTCATGGAAATATTGCATGTCACTATTTTTAAGGTAGCTTTGGTACTATATTATTCTTTAGATCTTGAAATATTAAAACCTTGACGACTCGGTGGCATAGTGGTTAGCCTCACAGCAAATAGTTCCTGAGTTTGAATCCAGAGCTGGGTTAGAAGGTTTTTGTGTGGCGTTTGCATATTCTCCTTGTGTGGGTTTTTATCTGGGTACTCCAGTTTCCTCCCACAGTCCAAAGACCTGCATTTAGGCTAACTGACTGTTCCTAGTTGTCCCTAGATGTGAGTGTGCATGTAAATGGTTTTGTGTGTGTTGCACTGGTGAGCTGTTCAGGGTGTACCCTGCCTTCACCCTGAATCAGTAGAGATATGACTCTAGTAGGATTAAGTGGAAAATTAATGAATATTGAGCTGTATATTTGTTTAGATTAGTGTAGTAAAAAAGTCTAGTATTGCCTGGATTATGTATATAATCAAATCTGAATAGCTTGGAGGCCACCGTGGCATCAGCTGTCGCTTTACCGACCAGTAGATAATAGCCTTGTTTAGTGTGGAGGTGAATTGTAGGGACGTTAAACCAGATTGAAGTTGCTAGCTGATCCTAAGTGTCTCCTTCATGGTAGAACAGTTTTTTCTTCCAGACTTTAAAAGACAAAACCAGTTGTCCTGCAGAACAGCAGATTGGATAGAAACTGCCAGCCTGAGGTTAGCAAAACACCCTTTCCTCATTATGAACTCAGGAAGACCTTTTGTGACATATCTGATCCTGGCACCATAGCTCACTGTTTTGTTTTTTCTTTCTCTCCTCCTTCACTGAGACATTCCACACTCAGCTGACATTCTTCTGCTCTCAAAATGAAGAGCCCGTCTGGAGGACTGAGAGAGGAGGCGTCACGTGCTTTAGGCTACCCATCCCTCTCCTCCTCTTCTCTTTCTTTCTGCCTCTCTCTTCAGCCCAGTTCTGCTTCTCTTCTTCCCTGTGCGCACCGCCACCCGACAGCAAGGGGAGTCCAGACCTGAGCACCGCGCCGAGCACCGGTTAATTCCGATACTGATCCGGATCCGGTGGGAAACGAGACAGAGCCATTTTTCCCAGGGGAATGTTCTCGAGGCAGACAGTAGCATCGACGTGGACTTTCGCGTCTCCACACTTCTTCTTGGTGGAGTCTGAGTTGCAGTGCGCTCGCGCCTGCGCCTGTGGAACGCAACTTCACCAGAGTGAGTCTGGCTGATTCACAGCGCGGGGCTGTGACGCACTGGCGTGATGAGGTGCGGGGTACCCGACAGGGATCTGTGACAATTTGGGTTTTTCTTAAAAAAACTACAAAATTAAAAAATTAAAAAGAGGGACGTTTTTTACATATCAGCTTCTGGATCGGTGAGTCTGCAGCCTGTGTGGTGCGCATTAGGACGCATGGACAGACCGAGTCTTTGGTAATTCAGTAGTGAAAGCTTTCGAGGTGTCCGTGTGATGCGCTCGGGAGTCTGCACACCCGCTTCTGGAGGAGGACTGCACGCTTGCGCGAAATGCGCCAAATGTGTGCAACGCACCCCCCGCGACCCGACGACTCCATGTGGCTGTTGCGCTTCTGGCCGAGACGCACCCTGTCCGAGTTGCACGTGAAAAAAGAAAAATGTATAACATGCAAAATGTCGTGTGTCTCTTATGCGTAAGTGCGTTGAGGGATTTTTGGGTAACTGTCTGCGCATTGTGTAACTTTGCTGCGTGTTTTCTGGAGCACGGATTTCTTCATTAGAGCCTGACTGACTGTCTACTTTGTCCCCCCTCTTCATATTTTCCTTCTTCGTTTTTGTGCGACCATGCTTCGGCAAATGCTGTTGAATTCGACGGCGGCGGCGGCGCGAGACTTGGACGCTATAAGCCAGACGCACGCGCCGGCTTCTCTGGACGTCTCGCACGCGCCCGTGAGTGTGTCGGCGCTGCTGAAGCCCGCGGGTCGCGGAGGCGCCGGTGGAGGCGCGCTGCGTGAAGGGGAGCTCAGTAAACCGGACTTGACGACCTACGTGGTCATGTGTGTAGTGCTCTTCCTCCTCGTGCTGTTAATTGTGGTTTTCATCAACTGCCAGCTGCGCAACTCGTTCTTCGCCTCCACGCCGTATGACCGCTCTCTGCGCGAGGCCCGAACGTCGTATAAATGAGAGCTGCGCGCTCAGGCGGAACGGGAAGCGGGCCTTGCGCGGTGCTCCACGGGACATGTGGATTACCACGGGCTTCTGGATGAACCGCCCGTTTAACTGAAACGTTCCCCTCCCCAAACCTTCAACAGCTCGAGCATGAGATCCGGACTGTGCTATCAATGCCTTTCTGTACTCAACTTTATCTCATGTCGTGTCTGCTGCGATGTGTGGCGGCTGCTTTTCTTTGCATGAATTCAATCTCTAAGTAAATCTTACCTGTACAATCAGATGCATTCATTAAGGGCTCTGGTTCTAGATAAACAAATAAACACAGCAGATATCCCGTACATGATGCACATCAATCTATCATCATCATCATCATCATCATCCTCACAAACAATGCACGAGCACTCTTCTTCTTCTTCTTGTTCTTCTTCTTCTTCTTGTTATTTTTAGGGTCATGCTGTCATGCCAACTAATAACCGATGTCGGCTTCAGATGTTCGGACGTGGTCTAAATGGAGGTGCTAGATGTTTAATGATGGTTTCAACACACACACACACACACACACACACACACACACATATATATATATATATATATATATATATATATATAGCTCTGCGATGGCCTGGCGATGTCTAGGGTGTACCCTACACTGTGCCCTGTATGTATATATATATATATATATATGCTTTTGCACCCGAGCCTAGTGGCTCATCAGGCCGGTGCTTATCCCCGGTTTCTGTAGCGTGAAGCTACTAGGAGTTCAACTCCTCCTGGATGGGACTCTAGTCCATCACAGGTTACCTTCCCAGTATTTTTACTGGTACCCATTTATACTGCTGGGTGGACAGAGGCACACTTGTGGTTAAGACCTTGCCCAGTGGTCTTAGCACAATGGGGGTCCAACGGGGATTCGAACCCATGATCTCTCGATCATGAGCCCGGCACCCTAACCACTCTGATAGAATGCAATTTATTTTACATATGAAAAAATGGTGTGTATACCATAAAACAATGCAAGGGCTGCCTAACATGAATGGCAGAAGTCGATCTGGCCAAATCTTGCACAAACCAGAAACATGCAGTCATCACTCAATTATGCATAATTACCTAATTGTGTGTGTGTGTGTGTGTGTGTGTGTGTGTGTGTGTAGGGTATCTGTTTTCACAAAGCCCACCAAATGTCAACAAATGCGATGAAAGCACCAAACACTGACTGTTGAGGAGAGTCAGGCGAGGCCAAACAGTGCTTCAATGACAGCATCTGTATTTCTGAGGGTTTTGCGCAGAGGTGGGTGGAATGGGTGCAGAAGCCATGATAATAGGCAACTTAATCGCATCAACCGCAAGGCAGCCAAAATAAACCCGGCTTGAGTCAGCACATCTTCCAGGCAGGCATGGAGAGACCGTCATGGAAAACATGTCAGTGAATTTGTATGGTGATGAGCAGCAGTGTCCTCAAGGGTGCCAAAGCTCTTTTTGGCAGGATGACCCATTACTTTGTTAAATTCACTATAGCACAATATAACACTGTTCTTTAGTTAAATACTGTATAGTATGTGATTTGAGCTATAAAGCAAATTTATTCATTCATTCATTTTCTGAACCGCTTAATCCTAATTAGGGTCACGGTGAGGCTGGCCCATATAGAGCAAATTGAGCTGACAAATATAAAAAAGGTGTTCATCACTTTCTAAACTTTTTAAAACCCTTATAATGTTTTCTTTGGGTCCATATGGTATAACACTGTATATTATATATC
>JAQMYF010000007.1:20497833-20516384 GCA_030014195.1 Neosilurus mollespiculum
TTATAGAAGAGTTGTTCCCAGCTTATAGAAGAATGTAGTTACTCGTGAAATTGGCTCCCTTTGTTTGTAATGGTTATTAATCAAAAATCGGTTTGAATCGAGAATCGATTCTGAATCAAATCGTCACCACAAAAATCGGAATCGATTTGAATCATGAGTTGTTGTTGTTAGATTCACATCCCTAATAAATACCCAGCCTTAAGCGGATTTGGGTGTCTTCGAATTCTCATCCCTCACACTTGCTGCCCTGAACTGCTATTATTTTCACTTTGACTGATCTACTTTGATTGAATAAAACTGCTCTTTGATTATGAATCCACATCTCTTGGTGAATTGACCTGTGTCTGCCACGACACGGTACAAATATAAAGGAAATTGAACTGAAAGGGTGTTTCTATGTGGATTTTTTGCATGTTCTCCCTGTGCTTGTGTGGGTTTCCTCCGGGTACTCCGGTTTCCTCCCACAGTCCGAAGACATGCACGTTAGGATAATCAGCTGTTCCATATAGTGTGAATGGTTGTGAGTTGTGTGTTGGCCCCGTGATGGTGTGGCGACCTGTTGAGGGTGTACCCCACCTTCGCACAATGTCGGCTGAGATAGGCTCCAGCCTTCCTGTGACCCTAGTAGGATTAAGCGGTTCGCCAAGTGAGTGAGTAACTAGAGAATGCAATTTCTGAAGAAATTGCGGTGTGAATGCTGAAAGGTTTACACTGAACTGGAAAGCTGAAGCCGAATGAAGCCTGAAATGTTTGAAGTATGTGGAATACTTTAAGACATACTGAATAAAGGGCTTACACGTCCCTTCCCTCTGACAGTTGAATTCACTGAGATTCAGCTGAGGTACACCTCACAAACTCCTGCCTCCTGTGGCCAGACCACAAGTCCTATCCTCAAAATGATGATACCATTAAACAGATAAGAGTCTTATTAACACAGTGATGTAGATTTTATGTGCGACTAAAATTGTGGTCATGGGAGCAGTTTGAAAAAGTGGTACTTTGTCCTTTCCTCAAACTGTGCAGGTCAGATTTATAATGTGAGTATAATGTGGGGCAGTTGGTTGGTGCTCCTCTTGCTTGGAGGGGTCTGGAGCCAGTTTGCTTAGTCCGTTTGCTTAGTCTGACACATGTCTGCAGTTAGCACACATTTTCCTGTAAAATGTTGTAAAAATGATCTATGTAGAGTAAACCTTTTTGGAATGAAAGCGAGTTGAAAAGAGACTTTTCACAAGATTTTCATAGCTTCTCTCCACTCTACCTGATGTCACGCACTCTAGTTTTGAGGATTTTGCCAAATCTTGACCATAAACAAAGTTGAATATTTTGAAAGGTTTGAATGGCATTTGAAATGTTTGAAATGCAAGATGTGGAACATTTTGATGTTTGAATGGTCTTAATAGCTGAAAGTATGAATGAATGGTGAAGAGTTGAAAATGTGTGAAAATGTGAAAATTTTGAACATTCCTTCAATGCATTTTAATGGGAAAAAATTCCTGAAAAATGTTGAATATTTCGGAAAGTTTGAATGTTAGGAATGAGAAAAATAAACGCCGGAATGTCGTAATTGAGCTGAAAGTTTTGATGTTGGAATGACATTTCTACGAAGAAAATTGTGGAAGGAGATATGTGCCAAACGCGACGGAATTATAATAATAATAATAATAATAAAGAATTTGTCTGTAAAAGAACATAGGTTTGAATGCTTTCTGCATTCACACCAATAACAAAACACGGTCATTATAATGTTGCGCGCGCAGACACACATAAAATATATGTGGGTGTGTATATCCTGTTTTTAGAAACTGATACAGCTATTAATTATTTAATCACCAATAATGTTAACGTTCCAGTTGTATTCACCTGCTTTATTAGAAGTATTCCTTGTAATCTACGTTTACGGTTCAAGGAACAAAATTTTGCAGGTTATATTTGTGCACTTTAAAGTTCACTGAAATTTTATTCACTTATAGTTAAATAGACAAATAAAATATCTTATCGTATAAAGAGTGTCTTTAATCACCTTCAGCAAAAGCAAGGGCGATTTTTATGATCAAAAGTATTAATGGGTTTACAATCACTTAGAAAAAAAAAAACTATTTTAAAGTGAGATAGTGGATGTTTTTCTTCCCGGTGGTGTCAAAATCAGAATTCTTGGCCCAGTTTTTCTAGAGATACCAAAAGCTGTCAGAGGAAATTCGAATCGTGGCCAACAGGGCTGAAAGCACAGACGCTAGTCCTGGCGCTCATCATGTGCCTGTCCTAAATCTTTTGGTGCTACTATTCCCTGAAAAGCAGATGTCTAATGTTCCAAAGTGCTCCACTGTTTATTTAGTTAATCTGAGTTTAATGACCTAGTTAAACACTTTATATACAGTTTTCCTACAGTCTTGGACAGTGTCCACACTAATATAGACAAGCTTTTCATTCACAATGGTGTTTTTGGATTCGGCTTGTCACTTTTTTGTGCTTGCACTGACTGTGTGTAGTACATAGTCGTTTGTCCTGCTAGTAGGAATGCAACACTTAAACACAGCCTTGTTCAGGTGTTAAAAATACCACAGAGAACAGAATCAAATAGCCTCAGTATCATGTGACCAACAGAGGATTCTTACCGACTAATATTTCGTCATTCACACCAGAAGACTGGAGAGCTTTTAACTGAAAAAAGATGCCTTTTCATTGGTCAAAACCACTCCTCCAACGTGAAAAACAGCTTCAGTGTACAACGTTAATGGTGCTTCAGTTTTTCTGCTTAGGGTTGCACTTGAATACAGAGTGTTCTCCCGGGCCTTGTGCAAAACCTCCTGCACTGGATTCAAGAGCAGCACAGCCTGCACCATATCCTGGCACCTCTGAAAGAAGGCGTAGCAATAACACAAATTAAATTGCAAGCATGTTGTCAAAAAAAAAAAAAAAAAAAATTACAGACCACAAACGAACAAGAAGGAGTCCAAAGCAGAGAAGATGACATTACGTTTTTTAAACAGTATATTCCTGTAAGTGTAGATGGGACCTGTGAAACTCTTTCCTGCTCGTTGTCTGCCTGAAGCTTTGTTTCTGCTGGCAGCCTGATGGCATCCTCGGTTGATATGTTTCGGTCATGTGATGGGACTGAGAGTGGAGCTCAGGAGTGGGATGAGAGCAGCATCGTAGAACAGGATGCATCACGACATATCAACTCATTACAGTTAAATATCAGCATCAGAGACTTTCCTTTCTCTGGTTACAGGACAGCAACGAAACGATCCTTTGCAACTTTCTGAACCTGTTTGTTCTCCAGGCACCTCAGAAAAACTGGTAGTTCCTGGCATATTTTGATGCGGTATGTCACAAAGTACAATTGCTTAACATCCAAGTACAAATTTTTCATTTTATTATCAAATCTTCCACTTTTGGCCTTACTGACCACTATTTATTTGCATGCACATTTCCATTTGACACACACTTTGGAGAAAGGTGTTTCTCCAGTGGGACGTGTTCAGAGTTCAGCTGTATGAGGGGGCGGAAAGGCATGTGTAAGAGACGTAACAATAAAACATTGATACCCTGATAAATGCTTAAAATTACAGATGTGCTTACTCATTTCAACATCCAGCTGATGGGAGGGTAAAACTTAAATAACCTTTTTTTCCCTTTTAAACACTGAACACTTGACATTGACACTTGGCTGCCCATCCATTTCACACATTTTTCAGGGGTACGAATAATTCTGCTAGGTTTTATCTTTACATCCAGATGCAGACTGGGTCGGTCGTAAATATCTAAGAAACTCACATTTGTGGCAAATTTTGAGGGAATTCCATTACGTCAGACTCCGGGAGCGGTGAGTCAGACACGGCTAAAAATAACAGCTACACCACAGTGTTGAGCTTCTGGATGACAGCGCTCGACTTGTTACACTATCTCCTCATCTCTCCTTCTGAAGAAAACTGATCTTCAGCCAGCAAAAGGTTACCATAGTGTCCCAAACACACCTGGCATTTGACATGGTGTAGTAATGAAACTTATCCTCTCTGGGTTGTAAACATTAGACATGCTCCATCTTTCTGCCTGGTTGTGCAGCAGATGTTTCCTGTGTGGCGAAGCTAAATGGAGTACGGGACAATGCTTTCTCTTTCTGATGTGGTTGGGAAAAAATAACACGCATGCACTTTATATTCAAGTTAGCTTTTTCCATTGTGATTCTGGATAAACTATTAAAACTAATTTAGCTATTATTGTAATGTCAGTTTTTTTAACCCCTTACCCTCACTTTTCAGAGGCTGTGGTGAGGTGCTTTCATTTTGGTTCCTGTTTTTCTGCTCAGTAGTGTAATCTTTGAAGCAACAAAGATAGACATTTGAAATGCCTGGATGTTGATAATGAAAAAGTATCATTAAAGTTTAAACCTCCATCCTAATATCCATTCAGTATTGAAATATTTGGGATGTACTGGAGTTAATTTGTTGGTCAGATGTTTTTGTTATGCCGGTTGTATGCCGGTCGTCGGTACAATGGGTTGTTGTATTAAAAAAAAAGAAAGAAAGAAAGAAAATTTCAGAGATCTCCCCTATAAGGTGGCATACACACAGGAAGTGATGAGCGACGGGTAAATCGCTTCGTAACTGAAAGTGCCAACCCTGCTCGTGGAGGACCCTCTGCTTTGCATGTTTTAGTGTTTTCTTTTCCCCCTACACACCTTATTTAACTAATCAGCTAATTAACAGCTCTTCATGACTTGAAGTGGGTGTGACAGAGCAGGGAAAACACTAAACTGTGCAGGACTGGGGGTCCTCCAGGTCCAGGGTGTGGAACCTCTGGCCTTGGCAACCCTCTTGTATTTTTCCCACTCGGTGTTTGGGGACATATTTCAATCAGTTATATGTTTTTGCTTTGAATGTTGGTTGCTTAAATTGTGCCACAGAAAAGTTCAGCTCAAGTTAACATTGTACATATTGTAAAATTTCAATATACCGAGTTATGGCAGTCACGATTCACTTACTTGCACTTGCAGTTTTGAGTACTTGACTTCATTCATTTTGAAGTACAGCAGCATGAAGTGCACGGTGACCCCCCAGACGGTGCACTGAAAATAGTTAAAATGTTGAATGTTGCACGGTTCTCGTCTTCAGTGTTCACCATCTTGGCTACGTAACTGTAGAAGGTGGACAATTAACCTTTTCAGCCAGCTTGGCGTGCTGTAGATGCTGATGGTTACGTAATTTCATTTTTTGGCGTTAACTGTCTATGCAGGCGAGGGAAGAACATGAAAAAACGTGCTGTATTTTAATAGATGAACCAAAAAAGGTGCAGGTGTTTTTGGTGAGGTATGTGTACTGAGAGTGAAAAAAATTAATCCAATTGTGTATCGCGATTAATTTGTACAGCGAAAATACATCACATTGGCTCCAAATTCTCTCTCTCTCTCGCTCTCTCTGTCTTTTTTAAATGGCCAATGCAAAGTTTATGTGTTGGAAGCTGATGTGGGTGAGCAGAGTGTACACCTGATCATGCGAGAATGCTATACAGACCAAAGGACTAAAGTGTCACTGCACTGCTTGTTTTATGCAGCGTTGAACTGAACGCTAAATTACGCTGGCGGGTAACCAGTGAAAAACTGGACCAATGTCAATTTCATTTAATTATTTTTTTCGCAACATCCTGGTGCCCCAGACACAGACAACATATCTGTAACACATTCTTTTGTATGACACAAGCTGCCCTGTATACCAGGGTCACATTCCACCTGTCAAGGGTTGTAAATCTCAGAAAACAGAACGTTTCTTTCTTTTTTTTTTTTTTTTGGACTGCTCAGCATTACTGTATAGAATGACTGTAGATGATGATAGTTGTGGATCTTTAGAACACACAAGGCAATAAACTAGTGTAAGATGATAAAGGCAGCAAACTGGGTCAGGATTTCCTCGTGTTATTTTATAGATGCATGGCTTTTAATCTGGACATTTGGAAGGTAAATTAGGTTAAAGTAGCTAAGAGAGTTGTGTATCCTCCTTATAGACCTGATGTGTTTTTATTAGTTAATTTGTTTGGTAAGGTGCCCAGCGGTACAGTAATAGCTTTTGAGGCTGGATCAGCTGAATGATGTTTGTCAGCTGCTGGCACAGTTTGACCTTTCTGTTTAATTTATTGACTTCATAGATAATGAATTGAGCCATGTTTAGGTTCATGTGTCTTCTCCGTGGTAATATTGACATGCAGGACATAGAGGAAGGAATATTTTCCTGCTGAAAATGCTAAGAGGATTCCATGGGTTTGACCTTTGTTTGAATTGAGTTCTGTGGTAATAATATAGCCATGTTTTTATTATTTAAATTTTATTTTATTAACATTAGCACTTCTCTGATGTTGAGCAGTTCAAACTTGGTCTTATTGACATGGTTATAGGCGGCATTGCTGATAAATTATTTTTTAAGCTGCATACTAATCTACTTTGTACTGATCTGTAATTATACAGTGAGAATTGGTGTAATATTGTGCTGAGGTGGAGAATATTTTGCTCTGTTTACTAGTAAAACACCCGCGGACTTCACCCTGTGACTGGTCTGTGTTGTATGATGGCTGTAGGTTGTGCTTTAGGACTGTAAGGGACTGATGCAAAACCATAAACACAGATGCTTGACGCTTTAAAACAACTCGGCTTGAATTTCGAAGAATATATGTCCAACATTTCATCACAAGGAGCAGCACAAACTCAATGTTTTAACAAACTCTTAAATAAAGACAGCTGTGGTTACAGTCGGGGTGGAAGGTGTTCCTAAATTTAATCACACAGGGTTTATGAAGAACTTTTTCAGGCATGTCACACCGATTACACAAAACCTTTCACAGCCGTAACCCTAGATGTAAATCCGCCATGCTAATAAAGTGCTGTGTTAGTAATAACTCTGTGAATATTATATAAATTCAATATATATGCAGTACATATGCTGTGTGTTTTCTCTGTGTATGAAGTGGAGTTATATGATCAAACACAATCCACGTTTAATTCCGTTCCAATCCACTTCTCTAGGGTGTTAAAGGTCTTGCCTATATTTCTAGAGCAATAAGTCACTGAGTGGGTATCAGGGTTGGACTCATTCATCATCGATGCCTGACAGTCATCACAATGTTGATCCTGTGTATATAATCACACTGTTCACCACCCACTGAAAGCATGTTTAATTTATGTGTAAACATTAAAATTATTTATAAATCTTCCTGGTTTCACCTGAATCAGGAAATTAAAATGTACCTACAGGTTCATCACTTCTGTTCTCTGCTATACAAAACAAATAGCATAAAATAAATAAATATATATATATATATATAATGTGTGTGTGTGTGTGTTTGTGTGTGTGTATATAGTATAATTAATAATAATTATTAACTGTTAACAAGGTTGAATTGTTGATTATCCCCGTTTCCCCATGGCTCGCCCTGCATGAACCTCATAATTAGGAACATTTCATGATGAGGAGAAATATAATTAATGAATCACCTGGTCAGACTTCAGCGACTTCAACTAGTTTATAAAATTTCTTCTGATTAGCTAATGGTTGTAAAATACAAATTGAATGTCTTTTCCATCCATAATAAAGAAATGAAGTTTGAAACATTATCCATGCATAATAACGTTTTATTCATTAGGTGGAAGACCAATCAGATTGTGCCGTTCCTGTGTCCCATGAGATAATCCCCTTCCCGATTACTTGGCCAGTGTCATCTTCCAGTGCTTAGTTTTTTTTTGTCGACATTGTCTTTTGCTAATTTGGACGCAATCTTCCACACTTATTGGGAATTAATATAAAGTTTTTTTTTACGGCTGGGCAGTGGAACATTTTCATGATGCCAGTGTTTACCATGATGTGTATATTATGCTCTGAAAAAATGTTCAGACAGAAAGGAACCTGACCGCGCACATGCAAACTGGTTGAAAGTGCAGAGATTCTGGAGAATCAGAGGGCGATCACACACACTTGCGCACACCTGTGGCCAGCTCTGGCTCATCACACACATGTCATAATTGCGTGCCGCTCCAGACTCCGGCTGCTTGTCCATGATCTCCCATGTGGTGCTTGTACCTGTGTTTGCTTTGCTTTTCTTCCTGGTGTTTTGGTTTGTATCCCGTAGTTTTTTGCTGCTTACTCCAGTTTCGGGTAAATGTCTTTTCCACCCGTGGCCAGGTGTCTTCTCCCCCATTTTCTTCTGCTTTTGAAGCAAATGATTAACTGAACTCTACAATGCGACTCAGTGAGTTAATGTGTGTAGATGTCACATTCATAACGTGGAGGACAGTCCTGGGAGTGGCCTGAACTGTCTTGGCTCAGTGTTAGCTTTAAGGGTGGTATCATCACGAATCATTCACTCTGCCATGTTACTGGTCATACATTAGACATGTTAAACATCCAAGGAACATTAAGTTGTGTATGTGAGAGAGAGTGAAAGAGGATTGAACGTTGGGCTCAGTGGAGATCATCTTCCGCTTGATCCGGGGTCGGGTCGTGGGGGCAGCAGCCTAAGCAGTGAAGCCCAGACGTCCCTCTCCCCAGTCACTTCCTCCAGCACTTCAGGGGGGACACCGAGGCGTTCCCATTCCAGCCGAGAGACGTAGTTCCTCCAGCGTGTTCTGGGTTGACCCCGGGGTCTCTTCCTGGTTGGACATGCCTCAAACACCACACCAGGGAGGCATTCGGGAGGCATTCTAATCAGATGCCCGAGCCACCTCAACTGGGTCCTTTCAACACTGAGGAGCAGCGGTTCTCCCGGATGACAGAACTTCTCACCCTATCAACACTGGGTGAACGTGGGGGGAGTTTATAAATGTTTCTTTTTAAAATACACAGTATTGGAAATGTTTTGTTCCTTTGATGGTCTGGTAAGCTGTTCAGGGTGTACCCCACGTTCACCCATTGTTGGCTGAGATAGGCTTCAGCCTCCCCATGACCCTTATATGAATAAGCGGTTTGACAAATGAGTGAGAGAGTGAACGTATGAATAAATGATCATTTTGGTTATAAAAATGCTTCTGTTCTTGGTTGATTAGTCAATGTTTACTCAGTCCACAGCACCCCTGGCTGGGCCTGCTGTAATACCACACTTCCAGAAATCGTCCTCATCTCAGTGTTAAGGAGTCCTCTAAAATTTAATGGAGTGTTTCTTGTCCAAAGCCCTGCCTCTGGCAGGAATTTCATGAAGGTCCACAGATAACCTTTTGCATAACCCTGCTAACAAACAACTAAACTGAAGGCAAAACATAATCTTGGAGGAGGTAAAAATCTCCGCTAGTAAGTCCTGAGTTGCATACGGAGTTATGTACCAGAAATATCTACCAGAACTGATACAGATGTTATGTGTGGGATTTTATGCACTGGGTTCTTTACATGCTGAACTGTGGTGTCCAGAATAACTGTCACAGCAAACTGATTTCTTATACAGAGTACTCCTACTGAGCCCTGATCTACTTTTTCTTTCTTTCACTCTACTCCGTCTCTATTTGGAAACGATTTTTAAACAGGCAGACTTGCTTAACACAAAGCTGGAACTGGATACGGTAGTATTGGTGTTAAATCTGATTAATGCTGTACTTATTTAATTAGGCTATTCAGTTCAGGTTATTTTTTTAAACTTCCCATAAATATTTTTGTCTCAGTAAACACAACCTGTGTGTGTGGCGTGACTTCTTAGCATGTTGGCTCTGACTGCGGAAATGGGATGTGGTTAGCTGATTAACAGTGAAGCAACTGTCATGCTTCACACTCAAGGCTTCCTCGCAGAATGAACGCGTATTACTCACTCAGAGTTACATCAGAGCCCAGAACTTTTACTGTTTTACTCCCAGCTTTTAACGGAGATCTTTTACAGTCATACACACTTCTGAGAGGCTTGTAAGAAAGCCAGACCCGGGTGTGTCTTCTGGTTAAGAGTAGACATGAGTCAGAGGTCACTGATTAAACCCTGCTCAGTGAGATTCATGTGTTGCCCTTCCTGCTTTATCTCTAATCGTGTCAGTTATGAAGTTCTGATGTAAGCAGGTAGTGCAGGTACAGTGTGAAATTCCTGGGTGACTCAGTATTTGTGCTGTTTTCTACCTGGAAACCATGCTTCATATGAGAATCACTGAATTAGCTGGAATGTTTAGGTAATCATTTGATCTGATCCAGAATTTCTGCGTTCTACAACGATATAGGTGGGACTCGACCTGCGCATTAGACGCATCATGTGCACGCTCTTACCGCTAACCGTTTTCTACAGTTACTAAATCCATATCGTGTAACCCTGCTTACGTAAAGCAAAAGATTATATCTGTGCCACAGGCATCTGTTAGTTTTGCAAGAGACAATAGATAAACAAAAACATAATAAGGAAACGTGATGGTCAGCCAAAATTGAGCCACATCCTGTCCTTTTGTTTTCTGTTGGCTGTTATCACTTTCATATCAGTATGAAGTGAGAAACAGCGCTTCCAGAAGTGTGGTCCCTCATGTCCATCCATCATTCATTTGCCATACAGCTTAATCCTAGTAGGGCTGTGGGGAGGCTGGAGCCTATCTCACCTGAGTCTGGGCAATGGCACGTTACACCCTGAACAGCTCACCAGTCCATCGCAGAACAGCACGTACACAACAGTTCATACCTTGGGGCAATTTGGAACTGCCAGTTAGCCTCATGTGGATGTCTTTGAATGCCGGCGGATGGCATCTCCATGGCAGTTTTTGGGAGTGAGAGCAATGTGAAGCAGGCGAGCAAAAACTGTTCCAAAAAAATGAGAAGCAAAGGTTGTTAGGTAACAGCCACTGAAGTAGTTTAATGGTGCTGGTTTAGTAATCAGTCAGTGGCACAGTTGGTATTCACTCGGAGATCAGTTCAGCAGACATCAACAAAAAGAACGATGGAAAAGAAAGAAATCGAGATAGTGAAATTCACTGGTTTACGGAGCCCCTAAGGGGACATGGTAAAAAAATAAATAAAAGGAAATGTTTCTAGTGAGCACGATATACTTTTTGTGCGCACCCGAAATTACATTATCATAGCAGGTAGAGAAAGCTAGCATCATTAGCCTAGACATCTATTTCTTACTTTGTCAGTAAAGTTAACATTTATCTTTACCTTATCATCTTTTAGTTGGTTGATGACACTATCAGGTATATTTCGCATTTTCAGGGAAGAGAATAAGTCCAACTCTGCAGCCATTGTTTGAGGTTAATGATCTTAATGAGCCTAGAGGCATAAGCACTGGAAGCACAACTGCCTGTGCTTTACCTAAAGTTTCTCGTGCTCACGACATGCTTTCTCGTGCTCATTAGAAACGTCTTTTTTTTCCCCCTCACCATGTCCCTTCAGGGGCTCCGTACTGGTTTGCAGTTTGCATCAGTTTTAAAAGTTTGCGGTATCATTGCCCTGATTTTAAAAAAGAAAGAACGAAAAAAAAGTCTGCACAGGATACACTGTGGGATAAAAAACATCAGTCCTGACTTCTTTGCGTCGTTTTAAATGTGAATGGTTAAGAACTTGGTTAACAGCAGAGCTCCAGGGCTCCATACTTATGCAAATATTGTAAAACCGTGAGCTTGGTTTTGGTGTCATATCCGTGTTCACGTTCTCACACAGACAACCCGATATATCATGCAGCTTATTCTCTTACTTTGTGCATGTTTCTGTAAACTCCACTTTTAGACAGTGGCTAAACATTTTTATTATATAATTAATATCTGATGCTCTATGATTTATCATTTCAAGTGAGCGATAATTTTATCTTTAGATTCATTCCTCCTTTCTAAACTGTTTCTCATCAGTGGCTAGTTTTCATCAAGGATCTCAGCCGAGTCTTGTGCAAGCTGGAGGCGCGTCTGGGCAGATCATATAGGAGTATGCTGCATGAGAAAGGGAGACTCACTCGACTTCAGAATAAAAGTTTTTGTGACTCTCTCTCACCGTTGCACCAGTGTGATTTCAAAATAAAAGTCCCTGCTCGTCAGCCCCCCGTGAATCAGTTGAAGGATTATCATAGGGGGAAACAGCCAGCATATTGTATTGCTTAGCATCATATTGCCTTGTCTGCATTGTGTTGTTTTAAATCAATTTAAGACGAATCACACTGCATTGCAGTAGGGGCGAGTCATATATCACTTGAGTGGTTGCATCATTCATTAAGTACCGAACCACTTAATTCTAAAAGGGTCGCAGGGAGGCTAGAGCCCATCTCAGCCAACTCTGGGTGAAAGCAGAGTGCACCTTGAACAGCTTATCAGTCCATCGTTGGGCACACACAACCTTTAACACTTACACTTGGGGGCAATTTGAAAGAGCCAGTTAGCTTAATGCGCATGTCTTTGGGCTATGGGAGGAAATACCCAGAGGAAACCCACACAAGTACCGGGACAACATCCAAACCCCACATGAAAGTGTCTTCGCTGAGCCCGGGAGTTGAACCCAGGACCTTCTTGCTGTGAGGCGGACGTGCTATCCACTATGCCACTGTGCTGCCCCTAGTTGCATCATGTGTATCTTTAATATATCTGAGTGTGTGTGTGGGTGTTGGCCCTGCAATTGTCTGGCGAGTTATTTTGTGTGTACCCCGCTTTTGCCCAGTGTCGGCTGAGATAGGCTCTGATCCAATTAGGGGCACATCCTTGAAAAGGAGAACTGTGCTGTGAGAACATCATAACAATAGAGCACTGACTTGAAAGGGAAAATCACTTTTCATAACCCAGTATAGCACGTGAACATTAACTGAGTTCAATACTTGATTGTGTTTTGAGTGAGAAACACACACAGGTTTATTCCAGGTGAGGGACACGAGTACATGGAGAAGTTTAACAAAGTTTTTGAACATCGACAAAGATATCCAAAAGCTCCAGTAGAGCCTCTCTAATAGGTCTTATAGGTTGCTCCAGTCGGATGTGAGATTAAAGTCAGTGACAGAGATGCTGTGGGTGGTGCTGAATGGAATCTCAAACGATTGTTGTATGTTTTTTGAAGCAACTTGAATGTTTGAGAAGCATCTGGAGCAACAGGTTGGAGCTTCTCCACACACTTCCCGAGGCTATTGTTTTCGCCATTCCAGGGCAAAGTTCATGTGTCGTTGTTTGCTCAGCTCATACAAATCGGTGTACTTTTACTAATAAATACTTATCACTAACTGACGAATATTCATGATGGTTCGGACGATAGACAAAGGAGAATCAGCAAAAGCCATTGACAGTGGTGAGAAAAATAAGTTCAGTTGGGAATGGCCCGACCACGTCGTCACCGTCAATATTAATAGGAAGGAATATAAAACTAAACTTGAGGAGTGTATCGGAAAATTAGACTTACCAGGCAAAGCAGTGTGCCACTGGTGTAACGATTTAATCACGTACGGGAAACGAGGTCACGTTGCTTTAGTTAACCGTGTTGAAAGTGAAAAACTCAAAAAACAGAAACTAAAAATTCGGAAGAATAATTATAGCTTGGGTTGGTTTGCTTTAACAAAAGAACCGGACCTGAACAAAACCTCAGGCTCAACTACCGTATCACTTGGAGACCGTGTGTTACGTGAGCAGGTAATAATAATTTGGGGGTTGGGGTGGTGGTGTCTGGGTGGTCCCCATACTCTTGGCCCATTTTGGGATTTTACTCTTTTATTTTTTTTATATTACATCTCCGACTGTACTTTATTTTTCTCCCACAGTCCAAAGACATACACATTAGGATAACTGGCTGGTCCCAACTGCCCCAGGGTGTGTGTGTGTGTGTGTGTGTGTGTTGGCCCTGATGGTTTGGTGAGCTGTTCAGGGTCAGCTGAGATAGGTGCCAGCCTCTGCGTACCCTTAGTTGGATTAAGTGGTTCAGCAAAGGAATGAGTGAATGAGAACGTTGTTAACTAGTCACGTCAATAAAACACCGTAACTGAACTGAAATCAGGGTGTTCAGCTCCTGGACATCAGCGCTTAATAAAGGCTCACCACTGCATCCTACACTGCCTGAAAGCTCCCAGTAGCTATCTCTATAGGTAGGCTGGTGTTGGAGAAGTAGCCGCCTCCCGTCTATGGTCTGGAGCAGTGAGTTTTCTTTTCACCGCCTTTCACCAGCGGATTTCCGTCTTCGTTTGTGTCATCTGTTTAACGGGTTCATGTTCTGTGTTCCCTGCTCATGCTTGGTGTATTTTTTTTCGTCAGTGAAAGTGCGTGTGCCTTCCTGACTTAGATTGTTTTATTCTGCATGAGCATCAATTCAGGCATGGACACGGGACAACCTTTGAAAATCATGTTCCATGCCTACGGGGCTCTGCTCAGAAGAAATGAACGGTTTTAAACATCATCCAGCTGTTCACCTGTTTATTGCTTACTGGAATTTAAAGGATATTTCTTGTGCATCTTGTTTGTAACCCATTTTAGTTTGTTGTTTCCTCTCGCTCTCTTTACTAATAAAGGTGGTGTTAGTCTGTGGTTAGATTTAGTAATTCATAATGATGTCAGCTGAAGTTCCACAGTTAGAGAACGAGTGAGTAAAGAAGGTGTGATTTGAGGGAGAGGAGGGTTGAGATTGTTACTTTGTGGTTAAGTTCTTGTTTTTTTTTTGGCTACTTCCTAGTGATTACAGTAAAAGGTGTAACCAGGTGGAGAGAAAACACAAAGCAGGCAGATTTACGTCTTCCAATTTCAGCAGTTCTCATACTCGCCGAAAGTTTTCTTGTGTCCTTACACAGTTCTGATGCTTCAAGAGTGAAAAGTGGATTCAATTTGTCTCTTAAATGCAGATGTGAAACTCCTGCTTGTGCTTTTTTTCCCTTGTTGTATTTGAGTTTTATTTTAATTTTCTGCGTGAGGTGTTTTAAATGAGACTTGATTGGAAAAAGGCGAACCAAAGCTGGATGTCTGAAAGGACGTCTCGCGGTCTTGACAGTGTAGATGAGTATATAGCATGAAGAGAGCTGATGGATTTGTTTGGTTTATGGATCTGTGGGAATTTCTTCACAGCTGATTTTAATATAGCAGGCTTGTGCCCCACTGAACACATCCACTGTGACCTCCTAGACCTGATAAAACAAGGATTTCATTTCATTTCAACAGGGACTCTATAAGAATGTACACTTGGGCTGCACATTAAAGTGTGATTTATTCCTAAACAAAGCAGAACCACCTGAGAGATTTCTGAATTTACCTCAAGTCTCATCTGGACTGGATTCAATTCTGGGTTCATTTCTTATTTTCACATGCTCCTCTGGGATTATTTTCCATTTGAAGCCGTTATGTCAGGGTTTTTCTCAGTTGTTATTTTAGACTGAATTAACCACCTACTCTTATTCGAACTCACCGGTCATCTGATCATTTTAGTCCTGTCCAGATGCCTGTGCCTGTGTGCATGCCTGGGTTTTGTTTGTTGCTACCAGCCGTATTCGGTCTCATATCTCGACCTGGAAGTGTGAATGGTGCTCAGGGTGAGGCGGGATATGTGTCAAAGTTTGTAGTGAAGTAAGGAACCCACGAATGTTAACGAAGATCATTTATTTATTCACTTGTATTAGAATATCTAATGTATTTTGATAAGTATAACATGATGGAAAGCACTTAACCATGTGGATCATATCACTGTAATCAGTAGTGAAGATGGCTGTAATGCATTTATGGTTAGCGTTTATCCTTTGGTTCTGTGTGAGGAAACTGATTTGTTCAATCCAGTCGTGCTGATTAATGTGGAGTTGTGTGTAAATTCTATGCGGTGCTGTGATTCTGATGATTTTGGCCCACACCGGATGTGAGTGATTAATGAGGGAAAAGGAAACAGAAAGGTTCGGATGAAAGGCAGAGTTTTAACACTCACAGATGAGTCTTGTGCAGTGTTTTTTCCTGAAGGATGTGTATATTGGAGTTTGTTCAGTGCTTTTTAGGTTCTGATTGTTTCTCAGTGTGTGTTTGTGGCGGTGTTAGTCTTCACCTCTGTATAAAATGTGTCCTGGCTTTTGGCAGCCTTAGTACAAGCTCTTGTTACAGTGGCAGACCCTGATGGATGTGTGACTTCTCTTTCCAGCTCTAAGGCTTCAGCTGACATTACACAGATCCCAGCTCTGTGTTTAGCTTTCTCTCTTTACGCACACCCATGCACTCTCACACCACACACATTCTCACACCACACCCACAGTATGTACTGTACGTACGCGCACACACGCACGTGCACATTCACATGTGAACATACACATGCGCACATGAACACACGCACACACGTATTGCTTTTAATAGTAAATTACTCACGTGATTACTAATGTAAAAGACTTTAAAAGTGAAAGACTCTGAGAATGTAACTTCACAGAGGGGTGACTTGCTTGTGATGAAACGTGTAGTTATACCAGTAATTGGTTTTAACACTTTGTGTGAATTAAACTGTTTACACGAGTCGAGATTCTCTGATTAGCAGGAACAGCTGAAGAGCTCCGACTCCAGAACGACACATGAGGTGATTTCGCACGATTGCGTGATGGTCTGTACGTGCAGCCAACTTTTTTAAATGTTATTTTTATAAATCGATCGATTATGGTGTGTGTATCAGTGATGTGTGTTTTGTGATGCATCTAACAGTACATGCTTTCATCTCCCCTCTCCTCAGCTCTTATCAAAACATTAGCAGAGTGTAGGATTGATGCTGAACCGTCTGGCTGGTCACAACTTGTTTGGTCAGAAATTGTTTCTTCTAACTTTGTTTTGGTGACTTCCATCCTGATGTTTTAATTATTAATGATCTACAGAAAGAAATCCAATTTTATTTTTTTTTTGCTTTATACTGACCTAAGGCTTTTTAATAATTTCAGTTTTTATTAAAGCACACCAACCACAAACAGCTGATTAATATTTCAGTTTTTGTTTTCACTTTGACATTCAAGTATCTATCTATCTATCTATCTATCTATCTATCTATCTATCTATCTATCTATTTAGTCAGTCAGTCAGTCAGTCATGTGTGAAAGTCTTTATCACTAAGCAACATGTTTCTGGTTCAGTTCCAAGTGAAAGCCTTATATATGTGTAAACATTCTATTTAGCAGATAGAGAGAGAGAGAGGAGAAGGAGGCGGCGTCAGTCACTGTGACCTTTTAACCCCTCGACTTTGTTGCTTTGGTTTGCTCTTATTCAGTGCAGCAGTTCTGCTGTTTAGTGGTAATGGTTGGGTTTTATTTTTCTGGTTCGTACAAATTTCTGTGTGTGTCTGTGCGCACCTGTCGATGGAGCTCAGCTAGTCTGTTCAGGCAGTGACATCATTTCAGTCTAACTGTGAATTATTTTTTTTTGCCTTGGCTAACAGCTTTGATTTAATGTTCTTAAGTGAATGTTTTGATATTTCAGGAAGGATGAAAGTTTTGCCGTGTGTGTGTGTGTGTGTGTGTGTGCACATCCATGTATGTGTAGAAGTGTCAGTGTATTTACTGGACAGGTAGTCCAGCACTAAAAAAAAACCAGTGAGGCAGATCAGACGGGATTATTGAGGCAGGATGTGAATGGGATGTACACGCACACACACGCACACCGTCCCCTGGTTAATTTTAGCCACACAGTAGACTGAAAGAAACAGAAGCATTGTAATTCTGTATGTCTGTAAATGTAGCTTATAACTATTTTGATTGTGATGTAAATAGTTAAATATTTGAGCACTATTCCAAAAACTGCTTTTACATGGACACACACACACATATATATATATATATATATATATAAATAAATCACTCCTAATATTGAATTAGTTTAATTTATAACTGTTTACTGTGCTTTATGGAATTTTTATGTAGAGATCTTTTAATTTATTGTCATTATTTATATGTAAATATAAGGCATCTCTGTTCTACACCGTTCCTTTGTGTACAGTATCTACAGAGTCTCTTACAGAACCAGACACAGTTCTCCGGGAAGTGTATACATCTTTATTTGCATGTAAATCAAAGCAGCCTTCAATATATTTTGGTCTTAAAAGTGGTCTCTTATACATATGCGGCTTTTTGTTTATTGACATACTGTACAAACATTTCAAATGTAACATTTCATTTTGTGCTGGAAATCTAATATACAAATTATAAAATAAAAATCTACAGCAAAGTTTATGTTAAAAATAAAAAGTTATGGTGCATAAATCATGCGCGCAGTATTGTATATATGCTCATAGTACTCCATATTCTCTGTTAGTTACTGGTGGGATTTTTCTACAGTGAAACCCTATTAATAAATAGTGTGATGTGATCATACATGCAGCGAACCGTAGTAAGAAAATAGATGCTATCTAGACTTGAATGTTATCTTTATCGTGTGATGCGGAACCGTCACAGCTATTAACCAAATCTTTAGCCAGTGTCTCTTTGTTGAGGGCACGAACTCAACCTCCAACAGTAGTCACTTTGTAGAGTATAAAGATATAGATGCACAATCCTCTCATGGAAATTCATTTTGTTTTCTGTGTGCATAACTACCTGGCTTTGTTATATTACCTCAGCCTTGTTAATTAGGATTCTGGGCAAGCCAACGTGTGAGATGGAACATTTCTTTCTTTCTTTTTTTTTTTTTTTTTTAAACCAGTGCGTGCCCGTGAGCTAAATAATGGATGTCTGGTGCCTCG
>JAQMYF010000007.1:20544939-20555320 GCA_030014195.1 Neosilurus mollespiculum
ATATATATATATATATATATATACACACACACACACACACACACACACACACACACACACACACACACACACACACCCACATATATATATATATATATATTTGTACAATGATTCAGCAGTGTGTATCCTAAACACGTCTTTGGGAACACTTCATCAACACACTGCAGCTTTCAGATCCATTAAAGATAACTTTATATTGCTGTTTCACACATAAACTCAGTGTTTCCTGTGTGATTATCTCGAGTGACTCGTGCATGTCTGGATAGTTTGTTGTGTGTTGGTTTGTTCAGCTTTCCTCACTCTATATGTGAATAATGGAGATAGAGTGCTTGCCATATTGCCTCATCGTTGTTTGCTGTCTCCACTGAGTCGTCCCTCATGCATGTAATTGTCTATTTAGCATCAGCACCATAAAGCTCCTCATGTAGAAAAATAAATGTTTCTCTGTGTGTGTGTGTGAGAGAGAGAGAGAGATGTCTGTGCTGTTTCCTTAAAGGTAGGGAATTGTATGTTTGCCCTAAAGGTAGAGAATAATCAGATTGTACTCTGTGTAGCGTAGTTTAGGTGAGTCAGTGATGTCACTCCAGTTGGCTGGAGGAATAATCTCCCTTTTCACTCAGTGTTTCCTGTTTAGAAAGTCTTCTGTAATTGAATGTTCTTTACAAGAAAATGGTATTGTGTGTCTGAGTATATCTGTAATTTGTATAAATAGTTACATTTGTACATTTATTGGCACTCCTGGAGAAGATTGGTTAAAAGATAAAGTTTTTAATAATGGATTAGGTTGTTAAAAAACAACAACAACATACCACAATGCCCCTCTTAGAAACTCTTATCAAAATGCACCATTTATACTAGCATTCTAATTTTTATTATTTTTTAGGTTTCGGGTATCTTAAGCCTCCACAACCAAAGAAAAAAGTTATACAGGAAGCAAAAAAACAAATTGTGTGTTCTCCCTCCGTTTTCTTTCTCCAAAGGCACTGGAAGTCTTATTACGATGCAATGGCAGACCCCCCTCTGAACCCCCAGGCTCTTCCTCTTACACAGAGGGCATGTGCTGGGATTGAGGAGGTCCTCGAAGTGTTCTTTCCACCTCCTGACAACATCCCCAGTCGAGGTGAGCAGCTCGCCACTTACGCTGTAAACAGTGTTTGTGGAGTACTGCTTCCCCATCATGAGGCGCCGGATGGTGGTCCAGAACCTTTTCAAGGCCAAGCAGTAGTCTTTTTCCAGACCCTGACCAAACTCCTCCCACACCCAAGATTTTGCATCGGAGACAGCCCAGGCTGCAGCACGTTTGGCCTGTCGGGACCCATCTGCTGCCTCGGGAGTCCCACAGGCCAAAAGGAACTGATATGGCCCATCCGGACTCTATGTCCCCGGCCTCCAGTGGTTATGTCGTTGTAGCTTTGCCGGAAGTCAGAGTTAAAGGCCCGTCTGACAGGAGACTCAGCCAAACGTTCCCAGGAGACCTTAACTACACGCTCCCAGGTCTGGAGAGCAGCCTCCCCCGCCATCTCAGCCATCTCACCACCAGGTGATCAGTTGACAGCTCAGCTCCTCTCTTCAACTGAGTGTCCAGAACAACTACAAAGTCGATCCTCGAACTGCGGCCCAGGGTGTCCTTGTGCCATGTGCACTTATGAACACCTTTATGTTCAAACATGGTGTTTGTGATGGACAACCCGCCGTACCTACCAATCACACCCTTCCAGGTCACAATTTGACCCACATGGACGTTGGAGTCCCCAGGGGGAGCACCCTTTAGCACACACCCTAGGGACTCCAAAAAATGTTGGGTATTCTGAACTGTTATTTGGTGCATAAGCACAAACAACAGTCAGAACCCGTCCCCCCACCTGTAGGCGGAGGGAGGCTACCATTTCTTCCACACCGGCTCGCTGCCTCTCCTCATGAGTAACTCCAGAATAAAACAAGGTCCAGCCTCTCTCGAGAGTGGTGGTTCCAGAGCCCAAGCTATGTGTTGAGGTGAGCCCAGCTATATCTAGTCGGTATCTCTCAACCTCAAGCACCAGCTCAGGCTCCTTCCACACCAGAGAGGTGACATTCCATGTCCCGAAAGCCAGAGTCAGTAGCAGAGGATCAGTCTGACAGAATCCATGCCTTCTGCTGCTACCCGGGTCACATTGCCCCTCCCACAGGTGGTGAGTCCATGGGAGGGCGGACCCATGTCTTCTCTTCGGGCTGGGCCTGGCCGAGCTCCATGGGCAGAAGCCCGACCACCAGGTGCTCACCTTTTGAGCCCCTCCCCCAGGCCTGGCTCCAGGGGGGGATCCCGGTAACCCTCACCGGGCAAGGGAAACTGTCCTTGAAATAATTTTGCTCATAGAGGACTTCTGGGCCTTCACGTAGGATCTGTTTGCCTTGGGTGACCCTACCGGGTCATAATTCCCCCGACAACATAGCTCTCGGGAACATTAGGACACGCAAACCCCTCCACCACGATAAGGTGGAGATTCAAGGAGGGGAGTTTGGATCTTCTAGTAGGATAATGATTAAAAAAAAACATGCAACTCCGCATGAAAACAGTTAAATAACCACAGAATCAAGCTTTTGACATGGCGATCCTAGTCTTCTGACACAATCAGGTACAAAGCATGGGGCTGAACTAAAGAGGAGAGTCCACAATAAAGCACTTGGGACTCTGGAGGATCTGAAGAGAGATGTTTAATGAGCGGTGGTCTAAGACCTCATGCTTTTTTGTCAAGCATTATCGGAGAATACTCGACGCTCTTATGTTTTTATAAGAAGTGCATTAATAAATGTCAATAATTTTTACTATTACGGTAATTGACCACAACGACCCTTATACTCGTGTTATATATCATCTTAAACTAAAAGCCAATCATTCTTAAACTGGCCGTAAAGCTTTGTTTAGATGAGCAGTAAATATGGAGGTGCATAGTAAGCGGAAAATATTCTTTTGCTTCATGGACATGATTAGATTGCTTTTCACAGCACATTGGTTCTCTATTAGCTTGGCCAAGGACACAAACACTGCAGAGAGGCAACACACACACACACGCAAACGCACAATGTTTCAGTTTTAAATAAAAAACGAGTCACAGTACGGCCTTTGAGGAACAGGTGGCTTTGACTAAATATCTGCGGCGGCAGCAGCAGCAGTGTGCAGTTGATCTGTTTTTGTATTTATATTTGTATAAATACACTCCTGAGGCTCTCACACTCAGGCTTTTGAAGACCTGCTAATTAAGTGTGTTAAATGAAAACTTTATAACTCATTAAAAGGCAGTTTAGAGCATTGAATTTGTTTTCCTGAGTGTATGTGAGAATCCATTACTGTAAACCAGTGAAATAATAACGTTTTTGTTTAGCTCTTGGACGCACTTGGACGAAGAGCGCACTGCGCCCGGAAAATTTAGGTAAACACGGAGGGGGCACGGTCAAAATGAGCAGTTAGGTTTCTACACCCGTGCCAGGTTCTCACTGTGTCTCACATATGCATAAAACTTCCAGAGCATTCTAACTGTGTTCTTACTACAGAGACCAGACATAAGCAAATAGTCGGGTTCATGTCAGGCGACTGACTTGGCCACGAGAGCTTCTGGATGCCATTTTGTTCCTCCCATTCTTGTGGGTTTTTTCCCCAACCTGTGACATGGTGCGCCATCTTCCATGAACAAGGCACCTTTATACAGCAGTCTGACCGAGTGTTCATTAAATTTAAGTCATTAAATTGACTGATGACTACAGTTTTGAGGGTGGCTATTTACTTATGTCCAGACACTGTACAACCAGTCAGACTGCACCATCAACTTACTACATTCTCACTGTGTCGGACTGGTCTGTATAAATCCTGCACCAGCACAGGACCTTTCGTTCATTCTGCAAGTTTCATGTTCACATTCAGCAAGTCTTCACCATGCTTGTACCACATCAATGAAGTCCTTTTAGTAAATACTTTTAGTTATGGCATTATTATGTCAGTGCTGTCATTACGACATCCTTATTTTCAGGTTACTGCATCCTCATTCGACCAGGTCTGCACTACATACTTTTTAACATGCCTGAAGTTGAACCATGTACACCATCTCTATGGAGTATGTACCATGTCCTTATCGGTTTCTACTGCATTCTTACTGTATACCACTTAAGACGATGTTATCACGCTACCCAGGTGCTGGTTTCATTTGTACTGAGATTCTGTAAGTTGATCCATACCTCTAAAGCTTTGAACCTTGAACGCCATATATATATATATATATATAGCTTGGAACGTTACCAAATACACAGATCGCCGCACATAACAATCACCATAGATTACTCAACCGATTTTCTCCCTCATCTGAAATAGATAGTTGAAGTTTCATGAAGCATTGCATCAGTCTGTTGTGAAAACTCAGGATAATGCAAAAATAATACAAGGTCAGTCCTGTTTCCCAGTAGTCCCACGGCCATCCAAACAAATGAGATTATCTCTTCCACCCAGAATGCACAGCCAGTTTTATTATTTCTCTCCTGTCAGTCTCAGCCACATTAAACAATCATGTGCCTATGTAAGCTCATGTATGTGGAAGAGGGTAGATGGCACACTAAGCTGGTTGTGCCTTGATTTCATGTGCCTAAGGGGACTCGAGTGTTAATTTTTACCCTCCTGAGATGGTGGTAGTGTGTGATGGGGAAGAGCTGCCTGATGGGTACGAAGTGAACGTGGTTTATACTTGTGTAGGAAAAGAACCAGCATCAAAACAACAGCGGAATGGATAGATCTGAAAATCTGTATTTTCATCCGTTTATCGGTTTTTACTCATGATCATTATCAGGTGTGTGTGTGTGTGTATTAATTATAATGATGATAATGGTAATAAGTAAAATAATGATAATAATAATAACAATAATAATAGTAATAATAATAATCATAAGGCAAATTTTTACTCAGAGTGACTTGATGGTCCAAATGTTTTCACAGGAATAAAAGGCACAGTTGGTAGTTTTTGATATCATGAGTTCTGAAAAATAATAATACAGAAACAGCAGTGCAGGTGTGTCGCTCAGCTCTAGTTAAAACTACCTGCTCCCTTTGTGCCGATTTCATGCTTGTGGTCCGGAGTGTATACACACACTGATTGATCAGATTAACTGATTAACTCCTTGAATAAATCCTGGATGTAGTTGTACTAAATGTGTCCATTACTTGGCACACTAAGTCGAAACCAGTGCTAGCCGGCTCGGTCTGTGTTAATTACAAGTGCACTGTAATATAGGAGCGCTACACAGTGCTATTGACAGAAGCTCTGATAGAGCAGCAGAAGTTTGTTGTCAGTAGGTGGGTGTGAGTGTGTGACATCGGTGTTCATTGTTTAGATATGGAACTCGGAGGACTGTGTGCTGCTTAACCTGATCTGTGAATATATATAGTGGTAAAACCAGTGCAGCTATATGGGCTGTGGCTCTGTTTTGTGTGTGTGTGTGTGTGTGTGTGTGTGTGTGTGTGTGTGTGTGTGTGTGTGTGTGTGTGTGTGTGTGTGTGTTGGGGAATGTTTATCTCTGACTGATTAATGGAGGATTGCAAGTGTGTAACAGGGATGACTGCTGAGCAGATTTCACAGGTGTGTGGGGGTGGATGGATCAGTCGTTAATGCTCTGGACGACTGATCAAAAGGGTTGGCGGTTCAAGCCCCAGTACCACAAAGCTGCCACTGCTGGGCCCTTGAGCAAGGCCCTTAAACTGCTTAACTGCTCAGTTGTATAAATGAGATGACAGTGTACGTCTCTCTGGATAAGGGGGTCTTCCAAATACCGCGTGTGCGTGGAATGTTAGCATGTAACATCTGATTGAATGGCAAAATTAAATAATCAATTGATAACTTAAGAGTTGAATTTCAGAGTTGAAAATAAAAATATTTCACAGGTTTGTATTTGCTAGGTGTTTTCATGGTGAAATTATTTTCAGGAATGATAAATAACAACCCATGAGAATTTCAGGTGTTTAAATCAGGTACAAAAGTAAACTAATATGAGATTTTAGGATTGAATTATAATAATGATTGCCCCCCCCAAAAAACAAAAAAACAAAAAAAACAAACAAACAAAACAAAACAAAACAAACAAAAAAACCCCTTATATTCGTGTTTATGTATATATATGTTTATAAGTTCTTACCATGACATAATGTTTAAAATGTACATTTAGTGTTTAGTAGTGTTACATTACTGGTGTTTAGTCCTGTTGCACTGCTGGTGTTAGAACACAGAAGAAAAAAACAGCTGAAATATTTACTATCTCCTTTTTCTTTTCTTTCCTTACTTTTTGTTACTCAACAGTTTCCTGATGATCAGTTTGCTGTGCTGCTCTGCCCTCTTGTGGCAGATTACATATATTGCAATTTTTAAAAATACATTTTTGAATATTTATCTCCGTATATGTCTATTGATCTTCCTGCGTGTCAGTCTTCAGTTGCTAATCATGTATATGTAATGTCTTATTGATTGTCTCAGGGCGCCATTATTCATTTTCTCTGATGTATAGTCCAGTTGATAATTTAAAGCTTGTAATTTTCAGTGATTTCTTTTGGTCTTTTTCTTTTCTCCCCCTCCTTTGTACAGACCTTCAAACGACTCATTCCTGATGAGGTAGGTGGATAAATCTGTGTTCCCCCACCCCGTGCACAGGCATACACGATGTCTGTGTGTGTGTGTGTGTTGCTTGGCTAACTCCCCTCACACTGTGCAATGCCACATGTAACAGCACGCGAGATTTGTATCGTCATCATCATCCCAGTTGCCCCTTCACCCATAACCTTTAACCGCCACATATCACTGTGTGTGTTCAGTGTCAGTCTGTGTGCAGTGTCCGGCAGCACTGCTTCATGTTGAAACAAGCTTGTGTTTGTTATGGCACCGCACCAGCCACCCAGTGTTTAAGCTGCATTCTGGAAGATTAGGAATGTGTCCTATAACCGTAATAATAATCTACAAACCGTGATTTTTATCCCCTGACTGATCTCCAGTACCTCCCTGTGCATGTTCAGGCCAGTCAGCATTTTAAAGGAATACACACGGTCTCTTTTTATTCACATATACACAAGCAGAAGGAGGAAATGTAATCGGATACTTTGAATGTAATACTTCTGCAAATTAAAATCATGCAGAATGAATGAAAAATGAACACAACTCTTCTCAACCCTTTGAATTTTTAAGAAAATGCAGGTGTGTATTCCTTTTTAAATTACGTGTTGAACTGGCTCCTCACTGCAGGGCTGTAAGCAGTAGAATAGATTTCATTCAGCAGTATCTTTCAGAATGCACCTCTGTACTGAACTACACCTTGGTAGCATTAGCACACTTGTGTCTTAGCTCCAGTTTGGTGTGTGTGTGTGTGTGTGTGTGTGTGTACACACACACACATGCTTGTTATGCTTTGATTAAATCTGCTGAAGTGTTGATTGTACAGTTTGTAATGTTTTGTCGGCACATTGCACGGTAACTGATGGGACATTCAGACACTACTCCATTCACAAAAAGATATAAATGAATGGGATATAAATTATTTCAAATTTTAATAACATAGCCATGAAAAGCTGTCATGCATGAATTGTGAACAACCATTTCAACACCAACAACAAAAAAAAATGTGACTAGGTCATGGTCATAAGTGAAGAACTAAAATGGTAACTGATGGGACAGAAAACTTCCCCAGGTTTTCACCTATGATTAGAAATAATGTGATTTCTCTGAAGTAAGAAATCAGTTTAACTAAACGAGGCCACATGACATTGCAAAAATAGTTTCTAATATTAAATCATAAATATCAATACGCTGCATCGACTACAATTTATTTAAAACCCATCTTTGAGGAACAGGAAAGTGAAAAGGTGAAAAAACTGGAGATGAGTCCAACTTCAATCAATAAATCAATGTTCAGAATCAGAAATCATGAACCTTCAAATAGAGGATATCAACACCGACTTCTAGACTGTCAACATGTGGTGATTCCAAAGATGGCTGCCAAGTCACATGATCATTAAAGGGCAATAACTCTATATATTTTCAAGTTAATTCAACCATCCCACAAAGTAGTGAAGTAAATTATTTCATTTTAAAATCAGTTTTGAAAGTTGTCTTTGAGGGGACATTTTACATAGAACGAGCCTTGAGGTATCCATGTTTAATATTCCTATCTGGGAGCCGCGTCTGTGTGCTGAGGTTTGATAAGCTGCTCTGTGTCATTCTTTAATGTTAACTTTATAAAATCAACAGTTCTGTGAAAACAGACCTTCCCTTAAATGGGGCAGATAAAGTATGTTTTGTAGTGTTGCACAGTCAGTGTAGCTAACAACTGAAGGGAACTTCAGCTTCTCCCTTAGTACTGCGTAGTGCTGCGTAGTGCTAGGAATCTTGTTAATTAGTTTTTTACGTTACTACTACAGTAATAAAAAAAGTAAGTTAGAGAGAGTTGTGCAGTAGTAGTCATAACCGAGTGATGAATAACGACTGTTGCACATAATATTAATAGATTCAGAATTAGTGTTCATTACATTTGACATCAAACGCTAACAGTTTCACCTGTCCAGTGGTGGCTCAGTGATAACAGTGGGTTTCTGATCCCCAGTACCGGTTCAATCCCCAGTACCACTACAGCAAGACCCTTAACCCTCAATTGCTCAGGTGTATTAAAATGTTAAGTAAAACTGTAAGTCGCTCTGGATAAGATGAATGTAAATAAAAAAATAAATACATGTAGAATTATATCTTTTTTGAAACCAATTACTGGGAATGAAATAAATGTAAAACATAAATACGAACTAATTCATATTAAGTACCAAATAAGTTCACATGTACCTGCTCATCATTAGTTACCCTTTCCACACCGATAGCTATACATATTCCTGTAGGAAGCCGTATATACTTTATTTATTACTGAGTCTCCAGATTCGGCTATGGGATTCTGTATTGTGAGTAACGCCTCGGCCTAGTGTAGCCGGAATGAATTCCCTTTATATAAGAAGACTGTTGCCTTTCTGGGGGGGTCAACTGGCATTATCCTGAACGTGTCCTGGACTCTTTAATCTAAATACTTGAGTGCCAGAGAGCTTTCCTGAGAACCGGAAGGGCGTGGCTTTCATTACCCAAAAGTGTGGACATGTTCAAAATTGGTGTGGGTAAGCACTGGATCCATTCAACTGTGTTCAATCAGCCGTGTTCTTCATTTACCTTCCCATATTTGTGACCGATTGCCTCCAAAACAAAATAGAATGGCCACGGTAGTCCAACCCATAGTTCACACTTATCAACTTGCTATGTGTGACCTTAGTGTTAGATGAAAACTGGAAGGATTAATAGAAATTCCTCCTGTGGTATCAGTGATCTGATTGGGATGCTGTTCTGGAATTAAAGACATTATCTGTACTCATTAGGGTTAATTGGATCTGATTGGCTGATCTGCTAAGATAGCACTGCGTATATCACTAGTAGGTACGTCACTACAGGAAAAAAAGAAGCAGTCATGACTCCCGTTAAGCTAATCACTAACGCGAGCTGGTCGGCTATTCTGTCTAGACTTCTTCCAAAATATTTTCGATGCTTTATTGAGTGATTCACACTGCAGGCTGCTGGAGGTGTAACACTTCACTGCAGTGCACATCCAGCTGCGAGGTGGTCATTGTGTAGTGTGTGTGTGTGCGCTTTTTGTTAGAGATGTGTTGAACACAGTCAGTGCCATCTCTCTGGAGAGTACTCACTTAGGCACCCTCACACTGACCTTTGATCTTTCACTGTGTGGCAGCTGGAGCGGTTCACAAGCATGCGAATAAAGAAGGAGAAGGAGAAGTCAGGCATGACGGGGCAGAGACACTCTTCTGCTATGCTGTACGAGATCCCATCCCAGGCCGCCATGCTGCAGGACCACAGTGACGACTACATCCTGGAGCTCTTTGAGCAAATGCTGGTGAGAAAGATGTGTGCGTGCGTGCGACAGTTAGAGATGTGACTGGTGAAGTCTTTTAAAATGGCATTTGAATTTTAATTACTCAAAAACTGAGAATTCATATAGAATTAATAATGAGCCTTGAATTTTATACAGTCAATGAGTAAACAGCAGGACGACTTCATCACATATCGATATCACAAAAGCAACAGTGACAGCGGACTGTTAACGACTTGTGTTTAATACCTCTTTAAGGGTCATGTGATCTAAAACATTTGACTATGAATTTATTAAACTAGAACAGTGTGATTGACAGCCAGAGTGTGTGAATAAAGCAGAGTAATAATCTGATGCATCAGCATCATTTACTTTTAAACCACAACATCCTTTAACTATGTCCCTCTCTCTCTCTCTCTCTCTCTCTCTCTCTCTCTCTCTCTCTCTCTCTCTCTCTCTCTCTCTCTCTCTCTCT
>JAQMYF010000007.1:20555420-20572130 GCA_030014195.1 Neosilurus mollespiculum
TCGGGTTCTCGTGCCCCCCCCCCCCCCCCCTCTCTCTCTCTCTCTCTCCAGGTTGACATGAATCTGAATGAGGAGAAGCAGGTCCCACTAAGACAGAAGGACATTGCCATAAAGAGAGAGATGGTCTCTCAGTACCTACACACATCTACAGCTGTAAGACACACACACACACACACACACACACACACACACGTGCACAGTTACTGAGAGCAAACTCGGTTCATGAATCTCAGCCTGTGTGCTGGAGACCCCTTGTGGTGAAACAGTGCACTGCAGGTTCTTTGCTTCATTGCTTATCTAAATCATTTTCCTCACCCATCTGAAAATTACTTGTTGTAGGTCACAGGTAAATTTTTTAGAGATTCCTAACAAGGCCATGTGATGTTAACCTCAATTTCTCAGTTGTATATAAAATGACAGTTGTAGGTTGCTCTGGATAAGAGCGTCTGCTAAATGCTGTAAATGTGATTAAGCTGTATTACAGATAAAGTGGAATAATGTCAGTGAAGAGTAATGTATTTAGAATGTGCTTAACATTTTATCAGTTCAACTGTTTAAAAGTTGCTTGATTTAAAAAGGACTGGTATTCCCGCCTCACGACTGCAGGATATAATTAAGATATATGTTTTACTGTGAATGTATTTCACTCTGGTGAAGCTCCTGACTGATTTGGAGACGGACATTTATTCTACTAATAGAGGGGCATTCGGAATATTGGTTGCATATTATAACCAATGTCTGGTTTCTTTTAAATATTTCATACATTAACACAAAACACAGTAAGGGGCACAGATTATATAATGCATCATGCTAATATGCAGGGGTGATTATTTACACCTATGGGAAGTTTAGAGTAATATAAATGTTTTTCCCCCTTGGAAGGAAACTGGATTACCTACAGAATCCCATGCATGCACAGGGGAACCTTCTTGCTGTTGGGCCACAGTGTTAACCACTGAGCCACAGTGTTGCCCTTCTTTTAATATCGTGGTAAAATTGAATAATAAAATTGAACCCAGCATTGTGAAGTGGGTGAATCGTTACATACCTACTACATAATGTGGAACTGGGAATAGTATGAGAGCATATGAGACATGGTCAGTCTGTAAGGATATTTAATGATACCAAAAGAATTACTATATAAATGCGTGTGTGTGTGTGTGTGTGTGTGTGTGTTTCCAGAGCCAGAACCAGAAAGAGAGCTCTAAGTCTGCTGTAATGTACATCCAAGAGCTGAGAACTGAACCCAGAGACGCACAGCTGCTCAGCTGCCTCGAGTCTCTTCGCATCTCTCTTAATAACAACCCCGTCAGGTCTTTCACTCTCTCTGTGTCACTCACTCACCCAGTCACTCACTCACACGCTTGTGTACACAGATGTACTTCTTCTGATGCATAAGAATATTAACGGTGTGTTTGTGTGTGCGTGTCACAGCTGGGTGCAGACGTTTGGAGATGAGGGATTGCTTTTGCTGCTCACCTTTCTCAAGAAACTCCAGGATGAGAAAGAGGAGAACCCGTAAGACACCTCATATACCTATTCCCATATACACTTCTGTTAGTATAATTATATACAGCAGGTTTATACTACTGAACTAGGGCTTGGATGTGCTGAGATGGCAGACAACCCCCAGATTGATATCCTGCCCCTGTCCCTTCAGAGTGAACCAGTCGTTAGTTCTGTTCAAGTTCAACTTGGGAGCATTTTAAGAAATGGTTTGCTTTGCTGCAGTACCATCGTATAGCCATGTCATTACATCACTGTGTACATCTCCCTAACTAACCACCAGTACTTGTGTCATGCACAACTTTCCCCACACAAGGACTTAACCAAAAATACTTAACATAATGTTCTGCATGTACTGTAATAGCTGACAACATGAACAGAGCACATTCCCAACATAGACTATCTTAGTGTGTCTGAGTCAGTCAATCTTAATCAGTGTGCACATTACCATGACAACATGGAGTACTTGAGTCCAGTCAGGAATTCTGCCCTCTTCTCAAACCTCTTAAACGGAGTATTTAAAGGGCATTAACAGCCTGTGTACAGTTGGTCCTTCTGTCTTCATTTCATTAACAAATTATTAATCCCTTTTGGTTTTATTTAATTTTATCAGACATCTTAGGAAACTATTAAAAGAAGAGTGTTTTTCTGAAACCTGTGTTTGCCATGAGATGATATACATGACTGACTAAACAACACGAGTAAAACCATTCAAATACACTCCAAAATCACATGTTCTAGACCAGCCTTTTGCCGCTAATGATGAGGGCCTGGGCGCCACCACGTGTATATTACGCACTTGTTTGAGAGAGGGTACAACACGATGTACAGTACGCTGTGTAAAAAGACTAGCTGTACTGTTTATTATTGAAGTGTGTACCTTTAGACAAAGACTAATACACATCTTTGCTTTCAAGGAAACATGCATATTCACTTGAGCCTTGATGACATCATTCTGAGACTCACTTTTCAAACAACTTCCTTTAAAGGCGTTTATACAGAAGCTTTCAGCTCAAGATTGTGCACAAAAAAATAATAATTTAGAGATTTGAATTAGAGTTTAGGAGGTCTCGTTAATCTCGTTATCAGTCCCTGATGTAACCGGGTCTTGATTTTAGGTCAGCCAATAGTTTGTTACTCTGGTATGTGCTTTCTGGGCTGAGAACTGGTTTGAGATTAGGCCCTGACTCTGAAATGGCTCAGAAACTGCTTGAGCCTCAGTTACCTTTTTATTAAGCGACACTAAACTTTCTAAACACGTGTTGGAGTAACTGGCACAGATTAGGCACGTAAACATGTGAGAGGTTTTATAATTTGTTTGAAAATAGGTTCGTTCTAAGTGTAAAACTTGAAGAGTGATGATATAAGTGAACACTCTGCAGCTGAATTACCTGTTTCATTCTCTGTACTTAATCTGTCTGTCACTGTTGCCATGCTGCTCCTTATACTTATTCTCTCTCTCTCTCTCTCTATCTCAGGAATTCTGGTGTTGGAGTAAAATGCCAACATGAGATCATCCGCTGCCTCAAAGCCTTCATGAACAACAAGGTGAGAGGATGATTTCAGTGCTTGGCAGGTGGATTACAGACGCTGTAACTGATGCACTGCAACTTCAGCGTGTGGTTTAGACCCGTACTATCCAGATTTATATACATAAGGCAGAGTTTGTGGTAATGTGCCTGAAAACTCCAGTCAGATGTCAGAAAACACCGAGAGACAAGAGATTTACTTGTTAGGGCCAATTCTGATGATTTTTCAAGTAGATTTAGTATGGGTAAATTGTCTTTTTTTTTACTTTATGGTCTGATCTACTCAAAATCATAACATTCTTTACCACGTGCCTTGTTATAAGAAGAATGATTTACATGATGGATACAATCCAATTCACTGAAAACACTTCACAAGTGACACATAATAAATGGTAACAAAATACAGGAAATATAGTTCCAAAAATAATCTGATTTATTCACAATGGGATAATCCAAAAAGTTATGCTTTAAAAAAAATTGTAAAATAAATGTATAACTATAGCTATATAATAATAATAATAACGACAATAATAATGATAATGATAATATTTATATTTAATTATTATTTATTGTTGTTGTTATTATTAATAGTAATAATATATACTGGGCTTTCAAATCGTTTTCCTCTGGGATGCATTTTTTTCATGTCAGATTGGAGCATAATCACGTGGAAGAGGTTTATAATAATTAAACCTGGGGATTTATGATCAATTGTGGACACGTTATAAAGACTAGATCAGCTTTCCAACTCAAACTGATAATGGAAAATCCCGTATTATATCAGCGGAGAGATTATGTGGGAAATCTGAGTTGAACTAGTGATTCCGGAAAAAGTAAATAACTCACAGTTCATAGTTCAAATAAAAGTTCCTTGAGTAAACGGAATAGATTACTGCACAGCCTATATATATATATATTATTGTGCGGCCATGTTCTTTTTTCTCCCCGTCTGCACGTCGTTCTCTCTAGCACTGGGTTTACACTGGGACGCGATGTCTGTGATCTCTGCAATTAAAAAAGCACGTAGCTCCACGATTTATGAGCACAGTTGGGGCACAAAAAGGAGCCAGCTCTCATCCAGGAAAGGAAACTTGAAGGAATCGTGTTTTCAAGCTAATGCAGATCACCTACGATGGCGCATTAAGGTCTATAAGGTCTGTTAAACTGTACTGTGCTCTTTCGCCCTTCCTGCGTTCTATCACGATTGGTGTCAAATCCTAATACATCTTAATAATCAGTGGAATGAACAAGGGATCAAATATATTTTTATAATATAACGTGTGTGAGAACGAAAGTGAGATGGAAATCCAGCCGGCCATCGGCTTAATTTGAAAGCCCTGCATATAATATATATCTCAAATAAATAAGTGAAATAATAGAAAAGTAGAGAAGAAGTGAGTATGTAGATCTAAAAAATAATAATAGATCTTATTACAACAATTAAACAGTGAAAGGAAAAAACAGGAAATCAGGAAACCCACTTTGTAATCATGGCAGTAATAATAATGCACCATAACTTACGCAGGATGGTGATCTAGATCTAATCTAGCCTCTAGATCTGGGTAACTTCTAGTACTTAGGCTGAACTTGTTAAGAGAAAACTGCTAAGTATAAAAACTAAGCATACAACACCACCTGACTTGACTATGCTGTGGAAAACGACGCTGAAGTTCTGACGCGCATTTCTCCCTGCATTTGTCTGCCGAGCCGAGGGGAGGATTGCGAAAAAGTTATTGCGAAGATAATGGAACATGAAGGAAATTTTAACCTTTCGACGCCAAGTAAATGCTTCCTGTCATGAATTCTGCACCTAAAACACTTCACAAACCTTACAAAAAATAACTAAAGTGATTTTTCAAAGCTTTTACTGTCACAGCTTTACGAATAGTGTAGTAAAGAAACAAAATAAAAAACATGACTTAGTTCACTATTGTTTTCATATTACTTAATTGCAACATTGAAAAATGCCTTTTCAGGCATCTGTCTGTTTTCCACTTTATCCTTAATTTATATTTGACTACTGAGTGACAGTGTGGAGCAATTTCGCGCATATTAATTATTAATGAGACTCTTGACCATGCTGACATTTATTTAATGATTCTCTTTTTTATGTCAATAAATTATTGCACAGAGTGTGTGTGTATGTATGTAAGAAATGTAATACATATGTGATGAATGAAGTGCATATGGTGCGCAGTACACTTTCTCTTCTGCGATTGTGAGACCACTTTACTGCACTAAGGGTTTATCATGTCATGCTGTTGTGTTGCAGTACGGTTTGAAAGCAATGCTGGCGTCAGCTGAAGGAATTCCTCTTCTGGTCCGAGCTATAAACCCCAGTATCCCTCATATGATGGTGGATGCCGTCAAATTGCTGTCGGCTATCTGCATTCTTGAGCACCCAGAAAACCTGTAAGTGGCTGTACATAAGAGTCTCTATGTATCTGTGTATCTCTCGATTTAATAGCAAAGCACACTATAAATGATGACATTCAGTTTTGTTCTGACTTGTTCTAACAAGTATCAGAAAAGATTTCCCCCCAATGATTTCCCCAAAATTAGTCATTGCCAATTCCCTTCTGTCACGTGTGCCTCCTTATCACAAGACCACCACCGACCAGGGCGGGACGAGAGCAAGCGTGTGCTTCCTTCGAGTCATGTGATGCTTTCCACCCACATCTTGCGCATGCATATTCAGGGGCAGCGTAACACATTTGGAAGTAAATCACAGTCCACTCCTTGTATGCATCAGCTCACAGACTCCCATGACTGGCTGGGGATCGCTTTAAGTGACTATGCCATCCAGCCCAACCTTTGAGAGCACAGCCAGTCAGCTCCCATGCCCTCCTGTCTGCGGATGGCTGCGTGTGGCCACTGGGATTCGACCCCACGATTCAGTTATGCAAAAAAAAAAAAAAAGAAGTAATTAAAGGCCAAAATACATGAAAATGTCAATTTATTGCCAGCTAATAACAGATATTGCCAATATAATAAGTTTTAAAGATAAAATAAACACAAGTTTTAGTTTTGACAACTTTACTGATGTTTCTGTCAGCAATAAATAAATATAGAGATAATTAAATATCTCTGCATTTGTGGATAAGGCCTTGAATTGTGAAGTGTGTGTGTGTGTGTGTGTGACTTGTTTTGCAGTCATGAGCGTGTGCTTGAGTCTATAACTGAGCTGGCTGAGGAGAGGGACACCGAGAGATTCCAGCCCCTGCTGTCTGGCATGCGCAGGTCCAATATTGCTTTGAAGGTAACACTCATACACACGTGTTTTAACGATGAAAGAGCTACAGTCCAGGCGTAATGAACAAAAAGATTAACGATGTACTCACATGTAAGTGATATAGCTGCGAAATTTGGCAAAAGGTGCAACTTTTTTTCCGGTTGTCTTTCGTTTTTTCTGGCCAAAAAATGCGCAGTCTCATCGAAAACCTTCAGTATGGATTATCATTGAGGGTCACGTGACCCTCCACTGGCTGTGTGTCATGTATTGTATTGAACCTGCTCTTAAAATGTAAATAAAACAAATTGAAATTCTTTCTTTCTTAATGACTTTTTATGCTTTTTTTTCATTCTCTGTATATTTCACATGTAACCTCCATTTTTACCGTTTACGGGACAGCCGCTATTTCAGCCTGCACTGTTGGTTTGAAGCTGAAGTGCAGACGTGAGATAGTGGAGTTCGGAGCTGCGTGGAAAAACCTGCGCCTTCCTCTACGATGCGTTTATTCCATGTCAGATCGGAACATAATTAAAAATTAGGTTTTTATCAATTAAACCTGGGGATTTATTTTGGACGTGCGTAACAGACTAGATTAGCTTTCCAACTCGCGCTGATAAGGGAAAATCCCGTATTATATCAGAGGAGAGATAAGGTGGGAAATTCCAAGTTAAACTAGTTATTCCAGGAAAAGTAAATAAAAAAAATACAGCAAATGATTACTGCCTAGCGTATCCATTTCCCATATGTCCCCTGTAATACATCTCAAAGAATCAGATCATAGCGCAAATGGAACAAAACTGAGATACCCGTTCCCCTGTCTATTGTGAAAAGCTGCTTGACACCGGAACAACCATTTATATTTAGAAATATAATTTTTTTTTATAATGTGTGTGTGCGATGGCAAGAGGCACGTTGCATATAGGAAAATGTAGATTTTTTTTTTTTTTAAAACGAAGATCTAAATAGAGGCACACAGGACTCTCGCCCGCCGCCTGTTTTATGGAAAAGGTGGATTCGCGTGACCTGTGCATCATTTTTCGTGTTTTTCTTTGTTAAAAAGGGCGGATTCACGTGACGTGTCATCATCTCATGGGGTTTTCTATGTCAAAAGGGGTGGATTCGTGTGACGTCGCTTGAGCTGTTCAAAAACAAGCAAAAAGGACCGAACTGCTTCGGAAGCTTTTCGCTTGGATTCGGAACACTCTGAATTCGCACCACAGGTCCAAAACATTTTCCAATACGGACCATTTACCTCAAATTCGACCGACTACCTCTGAAAATATATTCAATTACCCTCAAACTAAAAATTTGCTTGTACATTCAACAGTGATTGCTTACATGTGAGCTAGACTTAAGTCTTGACTTCTTTCATTTCAGTTAAAGACTAAATGCTGCTGTGGGAACATCTGTGATTTATCTGTGCCTGTCTCACTTGTCTGTGTGATGTGCGTGTTCAGGGAGGCTGTATGCAGCTCATCAATGCTGTGATCAGCAGAGGAGAGGAACTCGACTTCAGAATTCACATTCGCTCTGAGCTGATGAGACTGGGCCTGAGGGACCTGCTCGCTGTGAGTTTAATTCACACATTCTACCAAGTTTATCAGACTTAAAACCAGTAATAGATGTACACTCACATGTGTTTATGTGAATCTATATGACGGGCTTGTTCTAAATAGATCAAGTGTATTAAAGTACGCTGTGTTGAATTTCTTTCTGATACCCATGTTATTTTAATACCCAATACTTCTGTGTACCAACCGTCATTTGAAAATATAGTTCAATAGTATATTATATATAGTATGGTATTTTTAACTAGTCTGGATTAGCCTTAATGTTATTTATATATATATATATATATGTATGTATGTATGCACTCGACTGTTGTTACTACGGACTTCGGTTTAACGAATATTAGAAGCTGCGGACAAAGTCTGGAGTAGCTGAATCTGTCCGGGAGGGCTCCGTGGTCGGCAAGGACAGATGTGAGCCACTGTTTTGACAGTCCGCCGTCAGTTGCCGCGCACGTCAGTGTGTATCTAATAATGTCACATTGAATGATGTGGTCGTATATACATACGTAGTATTTTTCCCTATTTTTCCATTATGAAGTTGTTGTTATTACCCACTTTGAACCAATCTCGGAAGCTACGGACAATCGGCAAAACCGGACTGGTCCCTCTTTTTGTTCGTTAAATTGAGGGTCGAGTGTATAAGAAACCATGTATCATTTGCATATAATGTAGTTCCTTTAAATATTGCCACTGATCAAAAGTGTGTGTGTGTGTGTGTGTGTGTGTGTGTTATGTGCAGGAGGTGAGGAACATTGAAAATGAAGAGCTCCGTGTGCAGCTGCAGGTCTTTGATGAGCAGGCTGAGGAGGACTCAGAAGACTTGCGTTCCCGTCTTGACGATGTGCGCATTGAAATGGAATATCCTTTTAAATTGTCCTGAAGGTCAGAATCCATAAGCCAAGAGATCAGGTCAGTAGTTGCACCTGCTGGGATCAGAATCCTGGGATTGCATTTTTTTTGCACTTGAAGCAGGATTCAGGACAGTCGGGGTGGGCGCACACACACACACACACACACACACACACACACACACACACACACACACACACACACACACAGAGAGACAGATGATAGTATGCTTTCCTCTACCTTTAGTGCCATCTGTGGGCATGAATTAAATTTCCCATGGCAGCATAAACGTATCATATGTGATGACCTCATAGGTTTTTATTGTTTTGCCCAAAAAAAGTCCTTATGGTTTTATTTTAACTTTATTTAATTTTTATTAACAACTTATTTCAATTACTATCATTCTCTATGTACTGCCATGCTTTAAAAAATATAAATGTTCTTTTTAATTTTAATACTCCTAGCAGGCTCCCACCCCTTTAAAGGATGCTTCTCACATGCTTCCTTCCACATGTCCAAGAACTGTTGCTTGTGTATAGTCAGGAGCAGTGTAACACATTTGGAGGAAAGTGCTGTCCACAACTTTGTATTCACGAGCTCACAGACGCACATGATCGACCAGTGATCGCTTAAGTGACAGGGAAGCAAGTGTATGCCATCCCTCCCTCTCTGAGAGCTCGGCCAATCTGCTCTCATGGGTTTCTTTTCATGTATGGCTATGTGAACCACCCAGGGCTCGAACCTACAAACTCTTGGGTGGTAGTGGTGCACCTTGCCTAAAGTCTTCTTTTATTAACAAACATCAGCCAGTAATGCATGCGGTATGCCCACATTATTCAGAAAGCTGATTACCAAAGGACCAATATCAATAAAAATACCTCTGTGTTATGTTCTGTAATGAGTGTGAGTGCTGTTCAGTGAGTATCGTCACTGTGACCTAGAACCCCAAGTTGTGTTACTTCCTGTTTAAGGCCGTTCTTGTTGACTGTGCAGTGCAAGTCTTCATGCAGTCCCTGCATTACCCACCAGGTGTCTCAATGGTTCCAAAAAACCCAAAAAACAACAACAAAAAAAGGCTTTTGTGTTTACACTGTTAATTTTACTTGTGTGGTGATAAAATATTGATTTTATCAAATGAATTTTTTAATATTTAAATATATTTTTATTAACTTTTCAAACAATGAACAAATACAGAGCAAGATTATGACAGATCGAACATGAATAAATAAGCCTCATAAAGAGGAGATATCAGATACAGATGGGTACAGGTTCAACAATACAACCTTTAGCATTATTTTTCTATTTAAAGTTAAGGGTATAGTTATGCCAGACTGAGAAGTTCTTAATATTTTGTAAATGTAGCTTTCTGAATTTCAGCCACAAGATGGGGCAAGAAAAACTAGTACTTATCTGATCTGTCTGTACTCTTCTGATGTAAAGATAATTGCGACCCTTGGGAACATTGCTAGAACATTACATTCATCGAAGAATACATTTATTAGATCAGAATAGCTCAGGAAATAGAAAAGTTATTTTTAATACTGATGTTTTTTATTCAGTTCCTTGTATTGGCGTCTTCCTTAACAGTGTGTTGTTTACTGATATATCAGAGGTGTTTCAGATGCTTCTAAACACGGTGAAGGATTCGAAAGCTGAAGGCTACTTCCTGTCCCTCCTGCAGCACCTGCTGCTGGTGCGCAATGACTACTTGATTAGGTATGACCTCTGCCTCCTTACCTTGTAATTACCTCTCTGTGACCTTGTGAGCTCTGTGCAGACGAGCTGTAGCCACTGGGGAGTGTAAACAGAATCAAGGATAAGGGTGGAAGTTTGTAGTACATGCACATCAGATAGGATCCCACTACATTCTCTTTCAGCTTCCTGTTCAACTTGTAACTTGAGCACTGCATTGCGGTATTAAAAAAACCCAAAACCTGTTAGTTTACATTTTTTTTTCTTCACATAAATGTAAAGTATATACTTTGTTTTTGTTTATTTTCAAAAGATTTATTGGATTGTTAAATACTTTAAGAAGCAACACCTTTTTAAGAAGAAACTGAATTTGAGAAGAAAATAACTTAATACCAGAGAAACGATCCTCCTGTATGGACAGATCATTTGACTTCACAGTAAATCTAGGAATAAGGTAGTCCCAGTGTAGAAATAGCTTTAATAATCTCCGCTCTCTTATCTGCAACCTTGCAGTAGGAAATGCTAGTTCATTTTGACTATATTCAATATTTTGTAACTATTTAAGATATCATTTTTGGAGGTAGATAAAATCGTTCCCCGAGGTATCTCCCACAATGTTGTTTTGCTGGCAGTAGACTCGGAAGTGTGCAGTGATACCACCGTGAAATAGAGACATGACTTATTTGATTGACAAACGTAATGAACAATGAACTTTTGCAACATAAACAAATTGAGAAACGATTAAAAAAAAACCCAAACAATTAAAGTGATGTGTATCTAATCAAACTACTTTATATAAAGATTAGTGATGCTGCCACCCTACAGGAAAGAACTTTTAATTGTATCCTAAGAGTCTGTAGAGTGTTTAGTAGTGATGAGATCTTATCTGTTTATCTGATTTTATCTTAACGAGTTATAACACTTGCCTGTGCAACACATTGCTTTTTACTCTGGTTCTCGTACTAGCCAGAAATCAGATGAAAAGCAGCATAAGACCCAATAATCCCTCTGCCAGTGTGTCAACATTTTCCGCTCTGATGAAGATCTACAGTAAAGTCTTCACATGAGGTTTTCAGTGCAATCTAGGCAAAACAAAGGAGTAGGAATGTCACTGTAGTAGTAATAATAATAATAATAATGCCCTGCGATAGCCTGGCAAGCTGTCCAGCGTGTACCCTGCCCTCTATCAGAGTTGGCTGAGATGGGCACCAGCCTCCGCGCGACCCTACATAGGATTAAGTGATTCAGAAAATGAATGATAAATAAAGAAAGAAATGTTTCTTGATCAATTGTAAACAAGTCTGTTGTTATAGGAAGCTTTTGTGGAGTGTTTTGACTGCTCTGTATTATAATACAGATGTGCTGGTAAACACAATGAGCAGTATGAAGCATGACGGTGCAATCTTAATGTAATCCTTTTATAAATCACATCAATGTGTAATGTTCTTTCTGACTGTTGCATAAGAGCAAAGCAAACAAACAGCATTTTAAAGTTCTGCCTAATTATAATTTCCACTGGAATGATTTTTGAAGTGTTAGATTGAAACTTTGTTCTTGGCCTTTCTCTTTTTCAATCAGAAATCAAACACACTGATATCAAAAGCCCTTGAAGTGTTTTTTTTTTGGTGACGTTCCTTATAAATGTAGTAAACATATTCTAATTATATTTATTTAGTGGTAATCCCATTGGATATACACTGAACTATAAATTCACAGTAATGAATGAATGCGGCAATAAACGAGAGCACTGAAACATGTTCAGGCAGTGAGCCGTCACTCATTCCGGATTCTTACGCTGAGAGGCACCTCTGCTGTTTTTATTAAGAAGAAAAAGTGGGCTGCTCTTTTGCTGTATTGTAAATGCAGAGCCCCTTTACGAAACGTGAAAGGTCAAAACAATGTAAAGTTAGTTCTCTGAAAGGAAATGACCTGAAACCTTTGTGTACACCATGCTTACCCATAATTCTCAGTGTGTGTCCCACAATTCAAGAACTTAGTCCGGGCCGTATAATGTAATTGTATGTGGACACCAGACCATGACATCCATACGTGGGTGTTTCCTCATCAGTAACCACAAACTTGGAAGCACACAGTTGTACAGAATATAGATATTAGTACGCTGCAGTATTACTTTCTCTTCACTGGGATTAAGAGGCCCAAACCCGTTCCATCATGACCATACCTCTGTGCACCAAGCAACCTCTGTGAAGGCATGGTCTGCTAAGGTTAAAGTGGAAAAGGCTGAGTGGCTTGCACAGAGCCCTGACTTCAGTTCTCTCACCCAAATGACCACTCAGACCACAGGTTCTCTCACCCAAATCAGTGCCTGATATCACTAATACTCTTGCGACTGAATGGGTAAAGTCCCACAGCCATACTTCAAGATCTAGTGACAGCATGGTGCCTGTTTGAACAGCTGAGGGGGAACAAGGTGTGCTGGTGTTTTTTGGAGTCATCCTTGCTCTCTCTCTCTCTCTCTCTCTCTCTCTCTCTCTCTCTCTCTCTCCTTCTCATTTCCTAGTTTATCAGATTACAAACTCTGTGCTCTGATTGGCTAATAGTCCTAGTATATCAGCTCATATACTCTGAGCTTATTGTCACCATAGAAAAGTAAAAAACTAAAATGGTAAAGGAACCTGTAGTTCCGCTTATGCGAGCTTTATTAGTTTATCTAACAAAACCAAAGTCCAGCCTAAATTCATGAAAAGTATTTTATAGCATGTTTTTCCCCCACCACACCTGACTTTTTTGAGCTGCTAAAGGAACAGACCTTTGTGTGTGTGTGTGTGTGTGTGTGTGTGTGTGTGTTTGTTTGCAGTCAAGCACAAAATTATTCATACCCCTGGCAAATTTTGCCTTACAGTTAGTTTTATTCAACCTGCTTTTTTTTTTTTAACTGAAAATGACACACATGGGTCTTCTCCCAAAAGATAATAATATGATGTACAACATTGTACAAAAAAATTCTTTCTCAGTTTTTCTGTACATTTCAACAAAAAGTGGCATGTCCAAAATGATTCATACCCTTCTCAATAATCAGTAGAAAAGCCTTTATTGGTTATTACAGCAATCAAACACTTCCTATAATTGCTGACCAGCTTTTTTGCATCTCCACTGGTATTTTTGCCCATCCATCTTTAGTGATGAGCTCCAACTCTTTCAGGTTGGAGGGTCTCCTTGCCACAAATTCTCAATTTGATTCAAGTCAGGACTCTGGCTGGGCCACTGCAAAACGTTTGTTTTGTCCGCTAACCATCTCTTCACCACTTTTGCTGTGTGTTTTGGTGCCAAAGCCAACTTTATCTGCAGACTGCCTGATGATGATGTTGAGAATTTTGATGTATTGCTGTTTTTTCATGGTGCCATTTACTGTGATTGGGTTCCCTGGTGCATTGGCTGAAAAACACCCCCAAAGCATTAGGTACCCACCACCATGTTTGACCGTGGGGATGATGTTCTTAGGGTTGAAGGCTTCTCCCTTTTTTATGTCAAATGAAGGATACATTGTTTGTAGCTGAACAATTACATTTTTGTTTCATCTGACCATGAAACAGAAGACCAGAAGTCTTCCTCTTTGTCCAGATGAGTGTGTGTCTTGTCTGGAGAAGTGGCGTCCTCCTTGGTCTGCGTTCGTGGAACCCATCAGTGTGCAGTGTCTGATGGTCCTTTGCCACCCACAGAGCCCAGATTCACCAGGATGGCCTTGGTGGTGATCCTTGGATACTTTTTCACCTCTCTCACTATCCTCCTGGCCAGCACAGGTGTCACTTTTGGGTACCGACCATGTCCTCTGAGATTTTCCCCATTTGGGAACGTGTTGCATTTTTTAATATTACTTTGCCCTGTAGCCACTGGAACTTGAAAACATTTAGATACGGCCTTATAGCCCTTTCCTGACTAATGAGCAGCCACAATGCGAAGCCGCAGGTCCGCAGTGAGCTCTTTTAAAAAAAAAAAAGTTAAAAAACCCAACTTACTGGTTGAATAAAGTAACTTTACTGAAAAATTTGCAAGGGTATAAATAATTTCAGGCTTGACTGTGTGTGTGTGTGTGTGTGTGTGTGTGTGTGTGTATATATATATATATATATATATGCGATAATAAAAATTCTGTATTTTGTACAATCCAGATGGCAAAGTAAAAGTTACTCCACTCCGCCTGATCGAATATGAATTAATTACCTGCTCGGGTTAGTCCTCACAAATTCAACTCCGTTCTACTTAGAGGTCATGGAATAGCTGTTTAATATATGTGAGAGATGGATGGAAAGACATATGTATATAAATTGTACTGGCCTTATAGTGTAGGTCTGAAAGCAGGATCTTTAGTAAGGAAACAGGACTAGTCAAATTATGAACATACTAGTCCTCCTTCATATTTACTGGTCAGGAATGCTGTATCCTCTTCTTTTCCTATTGGATTTGTCAGGTCATCAGCAGGATGACTTCTAGCTAATTTCACTCGTCCTACAGATTTTTGGCTCGTCACGGGCCAGCAGACTAGTGTTAATTTCCACCCCTGCTGGAACACTCACCAGGAACACTAAAAACGTCTTGAGACTTTGTGCCAGAATACATTTCTGTTTATTAGTGTGCAGTTTGCAGAAAACCAATACCTTGTCACCAAGTTTTCATCTATTTTGTTCTGGCTGACTGAACTGTACACTTGGTTTTATTTATGATCAGCCAGCTGCTGTAATTTGCATGAAGTTGAAACCAGCGAAACTTTTGCGATCGTGATTCGAGTCAGGTTCTTCACACTTGCAATCCTCTAATCCTTTGCACATTTATTCTCTTCGCTTGCTGAAAAGGAAAAAGTACGGCATCTCCGAGAATGAATTTGCTTTCAGTGTGCACTTACCCTCATGAAAGAGTGCAAAGTGCACAGTAAATGGTCGGATGAAAGAAGTTGAAGAACTGCAAAAGAAAAATATGCAGACTTTAATTACATATATCCATGCTTTCCACAAAGCACAATGTTGAATAGGTGTAGGCGCAGAATGGTCTCCTTACTGTTGATTGTGTGATTGCGAGACTTCCAGCATGTCTGAGTGAGGAGACGTGAGATGAGGAGAAAAATAGAATCGATATACAGAGCGAGGAGAGGAAATGAAAGAGATGAAGCTTTTGATTGATGTGTAGTGGGAGGCTTACACAGTTGCCATCGGCGACCATTTATAAATTTATAAAGGTAACTCACCCGTGTAACATTTAACACAGGATTAAAAATACACACGCACACACACTCAAAGAAGTGGTGTAAGCAGATGAAATGCGTCTGGCTGTGTATTTTATACACATCTTCACGCTTATTCCCCCAGTGTGTTACAGGTTGAAATCGAATTACGGTTCATAGACATGTCACTCATAGACTTTCACTAAAGACTGCTTTAAAACGAACAAGACCAAAGAGAGAGAAAACTGAAACGATGATTTAAGTGAAGAGGAGAGGATTTGGTGAGAGATAGACAGGGAAAGAGGGTAAATGGTTTCAGGTTGTCAGACTGTTGCTTTTTCCTCGTCAGCTTGATGTGATCTGACAGGCAGGAAATTGAAGTGTCTCTGTCTGTCCAGGGGGGCGGGGGTTGAGTGTATGCGCACGTGTGTGGAAAACCTCATGGCAAAAAAGAGTTAAACAGCATAGAGAATTCTTCATGCTCCCAAAACCAAAATACACACGTGTGTTGTTTGACTAGTATCACCTTCGACACGTTTTATGCCTTCTTGCATGTCATTCTTTCTTTATACCCAGTACATTTTTTTTTTTCTCTCTCCCCAGGTTTGTGTATCGTACAACTCATAACACAACACAATTTTGAGGGAGTGATAGTAGAAATATAAAAGACATGAAATGGCAGGAATACAAGGCTGTAACAAAGTGGTTGTAATGAAAGAAAAAATTGGCAGGGCTTGGAATAGAAAAAGAAAAAGGGTCAGAGGAAGAGGGGAGATTTTTTTCCATTTGCAATACCAGATATTGGAGGGTTTTTCTAGACAATGGGGAAATTCACAAAAAAAACAGTCACTAGATGTCTCTCTTGCTCCACCAAAGAAATAAGCAAAAGTGGGGTGAAAAAAAGACACGGACTGGAAAAAAACAAGTAGAAAGACTGATACCAAATAAAGTCGAGAGAGAGAAACAGCTTGGCGTAAAATGAAAGTATTGAATTACTTTCACACCAGGTCACGATGCCAGACTCCTCACAAATGGAGTGTGTTTGCAAGCCCATCAAATATCTGACCATAAGGACACCCACACACACACACACACACACACACACACACACACACACACACACACACACAAATATATATATATATATATATATAT
>JAQMYF010000007.1:20589602-20607483 GCA_030014195.1 Neosilurus mollespiculum
GAGGCAGTTCTGAAGGCAAAAGGGGGTCCAACCCGTTACTAGCATGGTGTACCTAATAAAGTGGCCAGTGAGTGTATATATATATATATATGTATATGTATGTATGTATGTATGTATGTATGTATGTATTTTTTTTATTATTTTTTTTTCTTCAAATTCAATTTTATTTGTATAGCACTTTTTACAACTGATATTGTCGCAAAGCAGCTTTACATAGTAAAAGTAATTTAAAAAGAAATTTAAACATTTTTCTTCAACCCCCTACACATCCCTAATGAGCAAGTTCACAGCGACAGTGACAATGAAAAACTTCCTCACTTGATACGAGGAAGAAACCCTGAGAGGAATCAGGCTGAAAAGGGAAACCTACCCTATCCTCATTTGGGTAAAACTATAAAAATACAAACCATATAAGAGAAACTTCATTACGTGTCCAACATGTAGTCCGGTTGGTTAAACCACAACTGTAAATTCTATGTAATTGTAGCAAAAGAGTTTATATCACCAGCATCAGCTTCATCAGCAGGAGCGAGGGGCTTCCAAGATGAGAACTTCAACCAGCATCAGCACACCACAGCAGACCGCAGGACTCAGAAATCCCAGAAGTAGCATGTGTACCTGTACATGTGTGAGATATGAACATAACTGTTGTGCTACAGCTTTTTCTAAGATCTTGGAGATAAAAGGGAGGTTTGATATTGGTCTGTAGTTGGACAGCTAATTATTATTATTTTTTAACTATGGTGAGACTTGAATTCCTAGACCTAGCCTAAGAGGGCTGTTGGGGCAGCCGCAGCCTAATGGTTAGACAAGAACTTTGGGACCGAAAGGTCGCTAGTTTGATTCCTGAACCAGCAGAAAAAATGTGTGGCGGTGGGGGAGTGAGCTGCACCTTCCCACTCCTCCACATTCATGGCTGAAGTGCCCTTGAGCTAGGCGCCTAACGCCCAACTGCTCTCCGGGCACCCCAATGTGTGTGGTAACCCACTGCTGCGAGTGTGTGTGTGTGCTCACTTTGGATGGGTTAAATTAATACAGTATAGCAAATAAAAAAGAATAAATAATCTCAATCCCACACTTTTATCACAGTGTTGATCCACAAGAGAATATCCTGATGGTAAAATCTCAGGATTTGCTCAACAGACTTTGATGCCAATGGTGAATATGAAGAGAAGCTTCTGTGTAATATTGTAACAAAAATTAAATACAAGAGTTCTTCACCATTCTTAGTCTGTCAGTCATTCCTAGGGATTCCACTCGAGGCGTGGAAAGAAAACGAGGCGCTAGTTAACTCCCAAAATATTTGAATGATACGGCAGAAAGAGGAGTGCAGTTAATCCAGGACTTTAATGCAGTTCTGACAAGAAGTGAAATCAAAAACTATTTCAACTCCAGGTTGTACAGGAACATCAAATACTGCATCCTGATTTAAGAAAGAGCACCACGGTTGCTGGACTACAGCTGCAGTACAAAATCATTGTCAGTTTATTATCTTATAGCTGGAATTAAATTTTATATGAATAAATATGCAGGGGATGGTTTTATGAGTTAGTGACACCAGGGGATTTTTTTATTGTACAAGCAATAAATATTATTTAATTCACTTGAAATTTTACATAATAATCAAAACCAGTGTGTGATCTAAATGCCAGATTCCACTACTGAAAATAATCGAGATTCTTTGGACCGCCCTAATCGCTATTTGGCTTCACTGTGGTACCCCAGTTGAACACTCCTGATTTAATCCAAAAACATGTCACAACATTTTAGACCGACCAGTGCATGCAACGCTCTTTCATTTTTTTCAAATGTTTATATTGTTTGAGAATTTCATCTAAGACTACCTTCTCATGCTTTTCTTTATTATGGAGACAATAGCGCCACTTGGAAAGGAGCATTACCTTAAAAGTTACTTACAGGCTTAAATTTTTACCTTTGAAATTCATAGTTCTTTTGTACTGTGTAAAACCCAAAAGAGTCCTTTCTAGGTACCCTAGAATGTGATGCTGCTTTTCAACAATGTCAGCAGTAAAAAGCGCTACGCAAATAAGTGAATTGAATTGAAATTTTAGCCATTCAGGTGTAACTGTAGTTTCTGGAATACCTTTCTGTGTAACAGAAAGATTCACAGACAAATCCAGTCATGGTTGTGAAAACAGTCTTTCTTAGGTACTAGTATGTCTACAGAGAACGTGTGCTTTTTATCAAGGTCATTGATGGTATTTCTTCTATTTAACAACACCATGTTTACTGAGGACCTCAGCCATGTGCTTTGTGCAGCTACTGATCAGCTTAATGCAGTGATAAGGAGGTAAAGTGGGTATAGAAAAGAATACTTTCATTCAAAGCTTTATCAATCTTTAGGAGCACAGTAAAGTCTATAATCAAGAAGGTGAATGTATTTAGTACTACTGGGACCCTTTCTTCTATAATATAATATAAAATATTTCTTATGTGTATTTTTATTTCAGGCTCCAAAGCAACAAAATGTGTATATTTTGAGGATTATTTCTATACCCACTGTATGTTAGCTTATTACACACTAGAGCACCTCAATGTGATTGTGGCCAGAATTTTGAATAGGCCATTCCCAAATCCCAGCTTCCACCTATTTTATTTCTGTTTTGGGTAACTGGCACCTTACAGAACTCTTCCGTCAATTTAAATACACTGACCGTATGTTTAATGGGTTCCTGATACAAATCAGAACTCATTGCTGCCTCAGAAATTGCAGGTTGTCCAAGTCCAAAGGCAGCAAATTAGTCTTACATTATTAGAGCTCCTCTACCTTGTGGTTGGATTGAGGTTTTAGTGTTTGTAGGCTGGGTACGTTTATCAGTATGTTCCACCTGCTCCTTATCAGATTAATGATAGACAGCTGGGGTTATTTCAACTGTCAAATATTTATTTATTTATTTATTTAAAAAATGTATTTATTAAGAGCTTAATGTTACTGGGTGCAAGTAATCTCTGTTCTGTCAACAGGTAATATAAAGATCAGTCAGTGGATGGAACAGAGTGGGAGAAAATCACCTAAGAAAATAATTACATTTCCTTGTTTGTCACAGAGAGATTGCCAGTCCAGAAATTCAACAGTATTAGGACATTTTTAATTGAATTGTTTTGCCTAGACCAGTGTTTAATGTGTTTAAACCTCACTTTCCCTCTTTAGTTAGCATCTCTGAGTGAAAGGAGCGATTTATCAAATGTGCTCAACCTCCGGGACGGTAGGATACAGTGGGAGAGTTTGGTAAAATGCTGTGACAGGAGGTAAAAGGGGCCTGGAAGCTTCACTGCCTCCCACATTGTTCTGTCTGCTCAGTTTCATATTTCATGGCCGTGATGGCAGACAGATGCAGCATGAACACGTAGCTTGTCAGATGCATCAAGTTGTTGCTGACCCACATCGCAAGCGCTATGCATTCCAGCAGACACTTCATGTTTCCTGTAACTGCAGTCCATATTCGGTGCTTTTTAAAATGCTTTGTTGGGCCTAGTGTATTCTAGCATGTACACAAGCCATATGGTTATGAGGTCTATGGATGCTGAACTAGTACTGCAATAACTACTCACAAGATCGTAGCCTGACTTAGATTGTGTGTTTGTGTTGTAGCTGGATGCAGAGTTGACTGCACGCCATGAGCTGCAGGTGGAGTTTAAGAAGATGGAGGGCGATTATGAACAGAAAGTCCAAGAGCTCGGTGTGGAAAAAGAAGTTCTCAGAAATGAGAAAGTGGACAAGGACAAAGAGAACCAAGGGCTGCAGGGAGAAATCAGCCAACTCAAAAATCAGGTACTCAATCACATAATGTTGACATCTCATGTGGAGTCTTGAGGGATTAACAGGCCAGTTTGACTGTACACTGAGCCGCACCACCACCACCTACAACCTGCCAAGATAATAGTTATTCTTTTCATGCTCATTCCTCAATCCATACAACAGTCAGTGCTTTATTTCTGAATATCAGAATGTCAATAATCTAACAAAATCTGAATATGAATAATGAGCCATCCTTTAAAGTAGTTCAAGACAAAGTCAGTGCTTTCATCAAAGATAAAAACAGAAGCTAATCTACAGACATGAAAGCACCTCTGTTCAGTTACCAGAAAATTGACCCTTTCTACATTCAGACAACGAACACCACGCACTGAGCACAAAAGCCTTAGTTACTACATATATCTTATGTATACGTCTCGTCTTGCATGACTCTTGTATGCATAATTCATTAGTCTGTAGTCAAAACATGCATCAGTTCACATAGGTTTATTTAATAATGGTAGAATTATCACAAAGCATCCTCTAGGTTTAGATTGCTAATGTGCAAGTTGGAAAAATAAAACTTGCTGAGACAACATGAGGAAGAAAGCTTGAGGGAAACCCATCGACTTTTGGGGGACACCAGGTAGTGTCTGTGTCCTAATATCCACTGTGTACAATACTAATGCAGAAAGTGTGTACTATACTATACCACCTCAGCCCTACCCTTTAGGTAAATTCTATGTGTATGCGAGCAACTGATATGCGAAAAACGTGGACGTACTATGCCTTCATTTCACCTTTACGGTATTTGCCAGATGCCCTTATCCAGATCAACTTAAATTTTCCAATACATAGAATTTTTATGCATTTGAGTAATTGAAGGTTAAGGGCCCAACAGTGGCAGCTTAATTGTACTGGGGCTTAAACCCCCGACCTTTGAATCAGCAAGGCAGAGTGTTAACCACTGAGTCACCACTGAACACTTTGTGCCAACATTGTGTTGGATGTTTGTAGAGTTAGCATATTAGCTTAGCAAAAGCTAACAAGCATAAATTTCAGTCAGCTTCTTGTTCGCAACAAGAGTTAATGTGAGTTAATTTAGGCTCTTCATACTAAAAGGTGATAAAAAAAATGACCTTTAATGGGATTAAGTAACTGTTAACCTGCAATGACAGTGTAGCGTTCATCTTGGACCGCTATTACCCCCCCCCCCCCCCCCCCCCCTCTTCCTTCAGAGGGATGATTCTTTTGTTATGAGGCTCCAGCTCAATTATGTGCTACTGTGCTATACATGAATTGTTCAGCACACTATGACTTTCCTTCGCATGCTATAGATTTAGTATGAGTTCCTGTACCATCTGAGTAACTATCAACTGCTACTTAAACAATACTGAGCATTCGGATATATAGGATGTGTAGGATGTGAATATTTGGAAGCAGCCACTGAGATTAAAACTCCATTACTTTTCCATTATTGTACTGTAAAGTCAGTACTCAGTGTGTCGAAAGGATGTCAGTATGAGGATCGTGATGTTCATGGTTCCTGCAGGAGTTCTTGGGTACAAATCTAGAGTATACAGCTGACGACTGTGCCACCGAGGCTAGGGTAAGACTTGGGCATAAACATTTTAGGAGGACAAGTCTGTAGTGTTTTCATGTAGGAACATCCACTAGAGCGGAAACTCCAAACAGATAGAGAACCAAGACGAGTCAGGCATGTAAAGTGAGCACAAAGAGTCATAGCAGTGGAAATGTATACATCACCACCTGCAGTTATTTATTCATCTGTTAATCATTTAACTTGCTCTGTGCAGGTTCAGAGGGGTTTTATTTTGCTTAATAATACACTATATTCAGTAGTATATCATGTTACTTATAAATGTGGTCATCAAGGCTGTCTGTGCTTTACACACTTAGAGAGACTTTTTCTCCTGAATAGTCTGAATCTAATAGCTGATTTCTTTAGTAAACTGTGTGACAGTGTACTTATTATGAGTTTTGTGTTTTTATGCAGTTTTAATTGAAAGGGCTAATTATGATTTGATTTAATGTTTATTTTAATTTGTGGTTTATTGTTTAGTATAGTAATTATTTTAAACTTAAAGTTTCATTCCATTATTTTTGAAAGTATCTTAGACATTTAATAAAATTTTGCAAAGAATGATAATTATATCCATATTGCTTTTCTAATTAAAAAAAAAGCTTTTAATGATTTTGTGATTAAACGAATAAAAGTTTTATACAAGTCTAATTGTAAGTGCACAACAATGAACATTTTTTTTTTTTTTTCAATAATGGATCTTGGGAAAGTGCTGTATGCACTTACATATTTTCCAGACCTGACAGATTGGATGACTTCATGACTAGCAAAGGTTTCAGCTCTGGAAACGACACAGCACTGAACCATGGCAACGCTAACTAAAATAGACCACAGCAGTCGCAAGAAGTGACGTTTCAGAGGCAGTGCAGGCTTTATAAAAAAAAAAAAAAAAATGCCCAGTACAGTAATGGGACTTGTATGTATTGATTTTTGTTCTTTAAAAAGGCTGAGTACATCTTGGGAAAGGGCATGCACAAGAATGATTTATTGCTTTTAAAAACAGTGGACTTGTGTGTGAGAAGAATATAGCAAGCACTTTTATGATTAGGTTATAAGTGAAAATGACTGTGAGATAGAAGAATGGAGGGAAAGTGATCACATGCCATAGTAATCAATGAGTAAAGCACCTCAGATATCTTAAAAGAACCTTTTCTGCAACCTAGAACTTTTTAGGAACATGGGTGTATTTCTACCCCAGTCCAAGACCCGGGTGCTGGGGGAAACGGTGCTATAATGACGTGGGACATAAAGTCGGGGTGGAACCAGGAATCAGCAACTACTCCAGTTTTCTTGATAGAAACCTTTCCACCTCCTGCTCCAGAGAAAGCCAGACCAGACAGTGTAGTGTAGTAGTATGAATAGAAGTTGTATCTGGGATATCATCCTTTTATTTGGCAAAAAAACCGCAACCCTGAGGAGCGCAGTTTGGGAATCAGCAACACTAATTGTGCTTTCCCGCATGACTCGATTTACGTGGTGGCGCATGTGCAGCACTGTTATAGGAAGGATGAGCTGTTGAGATTTGGTTTGGCTCAGAAGCCCTCCCAGAATTCCATGGGCAATTCGATTTATGTGGTAGTTTATGCGCAGCAGTTTCTAGAGTTCTCACAGTCGTCGCCACCTTCCATACTGGAATAAACAGGCATGGAGAGATAAACAAAACGTGTACAAGCAGACTAAATAGTCTTGGATTAACTGCCCCTCACAGCACTCCACTTCTCTATGAGAACTTGTAGTATTAGTATAATGCGTTTGCTAGAACAGAAAGAAATGCAATGCAGAGTGTGAAATTGCGCTTTGTGTCCTGAGCTGGTTTATGCGGCTCAAGTTCAGTTTTAACCTCCTTGATGTTTACTGTGTTGCTAAAATGATGTTATATAGTTGCCCAGTTATAACACAGTGCCATTTAGCTCTCAATTTCTGACTGGTCCAGTTCTATTCAGATTTCTGAAACAGTATACATGGTTTTAAAGTTCCAGAATTAGCATGATTGTCTTTATGAATATAGCAGCAGTTCGTGGGTAGAGGTCTCCAGGGTACAGGAGTGATTTTGCACTAAAGAAAGGCTAAGATTTGCCCGTAAGCTGATGTTTAGGAAGAGCAAATCTTTAGGATATCCGTATAAATCAATTGAGAGGAGCAGTGAGTCATAAGGTCAAACCAGAAGAATGATCAGTGTGAATCTGGTAAACTTGGAGGGTGAGAGGAGCCACAACCATTATCAGTATATCAGAATGAATGTGCTGAGGCATCTTCTACAATAGCAGCTCAGTCTGTCATGTCACATGGCAGATGCTCTACATATTTTAAGATGATCAATCTTATAAAGATTAAAGACAGTGAGCACTGAGCAAATTGCTTCTGTGGTATATGAAACACTTCAGGATGTGTCGTTTTTGGAAAGTAATCAACATCAGGGAAATAACAATAACTCTGCTTTACATCAGGCCACATCACACCTCTCTCTGTTGACTTTCCTCTAACAGCATGTCCTCATTTGTTTTGTTGCTTAATTATTTTTATGCCGGAAAGGTAGAATAATGGAAATGCGGACCTAATTCATGAACTCTGGTTTTTATTTAAAATAAATAAATAATCCAAATACACAACCTCTGCAGCTCTGTTCCTGAACTTTTTCCTTCCTCAAAGAGTTCTGCATTTCCATGGAAACGTTCTTGTTAGCAGGGGATCCCACAGACAGTACACTCTAAGCAGTGAAAGTATGTGTTAAAGGAATAATTATAGTTGATGGGGATGGGGAAAAGCCAGAGTCAGCAAAAGTAAAGAAGTTTTAGCGGATGAGGGCAGAAAAGAGGAGGAGGAGACCCGGGTAGACAAAATACAGACGGATGTGAAAGAGCCAGACGGAGCGAGTGTGAAAGTTGCTGAGCTAAACACAGCCTGTCACCTCAACCTGCTTTTAATGTGGAACAGATAAACAACCATCAGAAACGTTGTCATTGTCACAACACACACTTTCACACACACTCTTTATGAACAACTCTGGGATTTGCAGCATCAGTGGAATTGTTGCACTTGAAATACTAGCACAGCCATTTGCTGATCGGAGCGAGAAATGTCTGACTCTACCGTCTTCTGCTTCATTCTCTTTTCCGTCAGTTTTCCTCTTTCCCTGATGTGAAATTAGCAGACTGGTCAGTTTTAATGAGCTGTGCGGAGTTCTGGATAATTAAATGATCACTTTAATTAGACATGGATTTATACCCTGCTCCTCTCTCTTCAATTTCAGCTATGACCTTTTTACATCTGCTACCTCTCCTCTTCTCCCTCTATCATTGTCTAACCTCATTATTTGTCCCAGGGGCTTGAGTAAACTCTGCATCTTTGAGAGAACTTTGCCTGACAACAGTGCGACTGTGTAATCCATATCACTTAGTAATTTGTGTCAGCTCTGTTTTGACCTTGAACTATATTTGGAACTATGTAGAACTTCGAAGAACATCACTGATTATTTATTTATTTGTTTGTTTTTGTGTTTCCGTTGGTGGTATTACATTTCGATCTTAAATTGGACAAGAAAGATTAGTGGCAAAAAACAGGCTATTTTTTAAATGTGTTTCATATCAGAGAGAAAAATATTAAAGTACTATCAAGTTACCATTTTGCTTTCCTGTATTTCTTATAAGATTCACATGATGACTCATACATAATTAAATAAGGCTGTATATAGTGTTAACATAGTGTGCTCTGTTAACCATAATAAAATAATTTTACTCCATATTAAAGTCATTATTGTGTTGTTTTCAATTATTATTTTTCTTTTACATTTATACTTATTTGTTTAGTTTTACTGCATTTTATAATTTTATCTTTTTAACTTGGTTATTCATCAGTAAACTATATATTTAGAAATATTTGAGGTGTAATTGTTCCTCCATGTTTCATATAATAGCATATCTTTGGTATATTAAATAAATTGGTGGAGAGTGTCTGATTTAATGTACCAGAGTCGATTAAAAAGCACCAAATATCCCAGCTGAATTTGTTTGATTAATCAAGAAAGACGGGAAAAAAACCTGAAGGCAATTAATTGTGAAAGCTAATGAGAACGATCATCAGTCTCTCTCTATCTCTCATCCTGTCAGATTGAAAAACTGTCGAAGGATCTTGAGGAGGCCAAGACGAAGGTCATCACAGTACCTGTACCCACTGACCTGTCAGCACCAGCCTCACTGCCCCACCCACCTCTGCCTGGCCAAGCAGGCATGCCCCCTCCACCACCACCTCCACCACTGCCTGGCCAAACAGGCATGCCCCCTCCACCACCACCTCCACCTCTGCCTGGCCAAGCATGCATGCCCCCTCCACCACCTCCCCCTCCCATGCCAGGCATAGTGGGCCCCCCACCGCCTCCACCTCTACCTGGGCAAGCAGGTGGAATGCCGCCTCCACCACCTCCACTGCCCGGAGTTCCTGGTATGCCCCCTCCTCCACCTCCGCCTCCAGGACTACCAGGAATGCCGCCACCTCCTCCAATGCCTGGAATGCCTCCTCCACCACCAGGAGGCTTTGGAGCCTGGGCTGCTCCAGTACCACAACTACCGTTCGGCCTGAAACCCAAGAAAGAGTACAAACCAGAGGTGCAGCTTAAGAGGGCTAACTGGAGTAAGGTGAGTTTGGGAGGGCGGGTTTGTGTTTGGTGGGTGGGGTTACTGTTGGGTTAGTGGTAGTGGTTTTTATTTTTAATTTATTTTAGCATGTTTCATTCTGATGGCACTTCTCAGTCCTTATCAGCATTGATCTTAATTCTCGAACTGGCCATTCAGCCAATGTTTGTGAACTTTCCACTTCCGGAATGTTTCCCACAACCTGGACCAGATATTTTCCTGACTAATGCCTTGATTTTAATTCCCATACTCCTACGCAGTACGGGCTACGCAGACTGCACCTCCCTGGCTCTGGAGGAGCCCCTGTTCTGTACATTTAGTGTGTTTTTCCTAATACACCCACATTAACTTAATTAAGGACTGTCAATTACTTTATTGGTTGAGGTAGGTGTGTTGGGAGAAGAGAAAGGAACAGGGGGTCCTCCAGGACCAGGGTGGGAACCTCAGGTCTTGAGCATGCCACTGGAGTCTCGACACTTTCGCCCATTTGCTGAAAAGTTCTTGAAGCCTGATTCACTTTTGCAATGAAACGGTCCAGCTCAGAAATGTTAGCTAGTTCTCTTAACTCTTCCCAAACCTTTTGCTTTATGGATCTTTTAAAAGTTGCGTTAACTGCATTCTCCTCCAAAACCTAATAAAATAATTAGACTTTGAAGGAAGTGATGTGTTTTGAACTCACAAAGGAGAAAACAGAAATGTAGGAATAAAAGAATAACGGGGGCAAAGTAATTTAGGATTAAATAGAGACTCAGACCCTGTGATGGCCTGGCAAACTGTTCAGGGTGTACCCTGAGATGGGCGCCAGCCTCCCCGCGACCCTTATTAGGAATAAGCGGTTTAGAAAATGAATGAATGAATATATAAATATAAGTAAATATATAAATAAATTGTCAGGGAACATAAATAATTGTTAATCAGATCACATGGCTGTTTGTTTGTTTATTTTTTTAGTACTCATGAGTTTAGTTTATATTGTTTATATACTAATTAATTTATATTGATTGCTATGAGTATTAGCTATATCTGCTGTACACGCAAGAACAGCAGAAAAAGTGCACTTGATCTGCCAATGGGACAAATACAGTGTAGTGTGTATCATGTCAAACAAAGCGATTTTCACGTGTTGAACTAGTTAGCTTTAGAAGTGACACATTTTCACCTTCTGCTGTTTCTCATCGGAATGAAAAGAAAATACTGAGAGCATGTCCATGTTTACTACAAACATAGCAAGTTAGGTAGTCTTGCTAGTGCGAGTGTATGTTTACTGTCCTTTAGTCTGTATAGTGCACTGGTTTAAAAGTCAGACTGAAATGTCTCGTGTACATAAGCATCCAGACCCTTGGCCAGTGTACTTCAGCTCGTGCTCAGGTGCGCCGTGCCTGCTTTCATTACCTTGATGTCACTAGAACTAGCCTGGAGTCTGCCTATCATAAATTCACTTGATAGGTTCAGTTTCTGGGCAACCAAAACACTTTTATGACCCCTTAGAATGAGTTCTTTATTTTATATACAGGGCCAAAAGTGCATAGAGGAGCTTAACAGTTTTCACATACAAATTTTCCCAGGAAACATAAGGCATCAGGAGTCTGTTTCCTGTCTCAGTCAGAACCGTTCACTGACGTCATGTGGATGTGTCAGGGCCCCTAGAGGTGCATGTGTGGGTGCTGCCGAGTACAGCGAGCTTAATAGCATTTTACCTGCATATGGATTACTTGTGTGACTATTAGTTTTTCCGTTTCTTCTGCTCCCTCGCTTCTTTTTCTCTCGTTTCCTCACTCTCTCTCACCCTCAACAGGACTTAAAACATCAAAACGCTTCCGTCTGCTCTATTAGCCTAAAGCTACTCTTTAATGGCTGCAGTCGAGTTCATGAGTGTGTCTCTCTCACTCTCACTTTCTCTCTTGCTTTCTTCTCATGGTGAGAGCTCTTTTTGACGAGGATGTCAGTGAAATTGCTTTTTAATAAGCCTGCTTCTTTTAACTGTGGCTGTGAAAGATAATTAAATTGCTGCTAGAAAGGACATCATTCTTTTGTAATTTAAATTAACTTTTTTTTTTCTTTTGCTCTCTCTCTCTCTCTCATCCACCACTTTTCACCATCATACACTCCCTGAAACACATGCACGTACAATCACAAATGCTAGTGCTCACACTCGGTCATCAGCAAGCACAGTAATGAGAAAGTCTCAGGCTAATTTTTAAAGCCTCTCTTTTCTCTTTCTTTTCTTTGTGTCTCTTTTTTTCTATTATACCTTTTCTTGTATTACACTAATATTACTCAAATTTAATTTGGTTCAATTCGGCTTTTTAGTCTGTGCCCAAAAAGAGATGTAATGAAAAAGGAGAAATGTATGTGTTGAAGCTGGTTAATAGGATAGATCGAAACTGGTGAAGAAAGAATTGTTAGGAGTGAATGAGAGAAAAATGGATGGAAATGACAGAATAAGAAAGAAAGACAATAATGAAAGTGATGGGGTCCATATTGAATTTTTGTGCCATTGTGGTCATTTATGTGGGTAAAATCAGGGTTTTTAAAAAAAAAAAAAAAAAAAAAAAAAAAATGAGTTTCATTCATCGCCTCTCTCATTCCTGTCCCAATTCCACCTTCCATAAACCCTTCTTCCATTCTTTAATTCTGCTCTACTCATTTCTGCCTTCTTTTATTTTACTTATTTGTTTTTGTAGGAAGGGGGTTGTTTGCATGAGGTTTGTTGAAATGTGGCCTGTGCAGCGCACACACACACACACACACACACACACACACACACACTCACATACACCCCTCAAGAGGCCTTCAGCAGCTCTAACTGTTCACCCTGCCGCCAACGGAGATTAATTGACTTAAAGTTGTGTTCATGTAGCGTGGACCAAGTTTCAGGGGCGCTGTGTCTTTCTGAAAGGGGAAACTCATTCGAGCTAAAATAGCATGTCGTCGGTGATAAAGCATTCACTCGTGATAATCCATTAAACCCCTAATTGGGAATCGCTGCAGCTGGCAGGGTAGTTATTATTTCTGCACTGAGAAAGGATTTTAGAGCAACTACAACAGCACTGATCTTGTTTGCTGTAATATATTATGTATGTTTGTAGTAAATTGTTAGTGAAGTCAGGCTGGGCTGTTTCAGCGACGGAGTAATCGGTCGAATTCATGTATGATGCATGTTGTAATCCTACTTGAGGATTCTACACTATATGATGCATGCTACGTGATGTTTTAGCTTTCTGGATCATTTCAGATGGGCTTTTAATACAAATTAGTATTAGCTGTAATCCCACATATTGAAGATTTCACCCATCCTACTTTAGGAATTAATTTGAGACACAAGTGTTTCAATAAGTTGAGGTTTTTGGACATACTTTAGTGGATTGTTTTAGGTGGATGGACGGGCTGGTAAATTAATTTGGTGGATGGAGGGATCGATGGAGGAGTAGGATGGGAGTTTCTATAGATGGTGGATCAGTGGCTTGATGAATTTCTTGAATTGAAGGATGGATGGGGGGATAGCAGATTTGGGCAGATGGGTGGGTGGAGGGATGGATTGATGGATAAATGGATGATCTGACAACTTCACTTGTGTGTTGAAGATTGGAGCTGAGGATCTTTCAGAGAGCAGCGTCTGGGTGGAAGCGAAAGAGGACCGCTTTGAAAATAACGAGCTTTTCTCCAGACTCACTTTGGCATTCTCCTCGCAGACCAAGTGTAAGTACTGCATCACAATGTTCATGCTAACATCACTGGAACATGCTAGCATAATTATCTTAATTGGAAAATAGATTTATGATTGTATATATCATCATATATTCTTTTTTTTTTATCTTTGTTTCCCCACATGTTTTCGACCTACCTACACAGCTTCAAGAGGTAAGCTTTCTGTCTGTCTCTCATTTCTGCAATGGGTGGATGGATGGGAGTTTCTAGAAATGGGTGGATGTTGAAATGGGTGGATGGTTTATATAAATCAATGAATGTATGCCATAATGCTGAAATTATTTGAATGATGAAAGTAATGGAGGAATGGATACAGAGATGTAGGGCTGCACTTTTAATCACATGCAATTAAAGCACTGCTTAAAAACTTAGTCAAACTTTATTACGTACAGCACTCTGTCCATATTCTGCAGCACTACGGCGATGGGTGGGAGTGCTGTGATAGGTAAAGGTTTGGATGGTGAGTTGGTTGATTTAATGGAAGCAGTTGCTGAGATTTGTGGACTGAATTATGGGAATAAGTAGTGGATGGATGCTGAATCAGAATTCATGAATTGAGTAAGCAGTCCTGGAATTAATGGATGCGTGTTGACAGGTTAAGATTCTGGAGTGGAGGGGTGGATGATGATGAAGTGGAGGATATATTCAGGAGTGGAGGGATGGATGATGGTGAGGTGGAGGATATATTCAGGAGTGGAGGGATGGATGATGGTGAGGTGGAGGATATATTCAGGAGTGGAGGGGTGGATGATGGGGAGGTGGAGGATATATTCAGGGATGCAGATAGAGGTGGAGGAGCTAAAGGACAGAGAGGAAGCTCATTGCTATGCAGGAATGGGGGATTGTGTTCCTGTGTGTGTGTGTGTGTGTGTGTGTGTGTGTGTGTGTGTGTGTGTGTGTTGCTTATCTCTGTAGAATGGCCATCGTACTATTTAGGACTTTATATGCAAAACTCCTTTCATACTGAATTTAATATGAGTGTGACCTTTTGAGGTGTGTGTGTGTCCTCTGTGCAAGTCTACTCAGTGTCAAACTGCTGCCACATATGTCCCTGTGGGATGTGTGTGTGAGATTCTGCAGTCGGAGCTTTCTTCCTCTGCATACATCGTCACCTCGATCACCTCTCTCCTCCATATTCCTGTTGTGTTCTCTCTCTCTCTCTCTCTCTCTCTCTCTCTCTCTCTCTCTCTCTCCCCCCATCGCTCTCTCTTTCTGCCCCCCTTCCTGTGTGTGTGTGTGTGTCTCTCTCTGCTGTCAGAATTCCATGTACTCTTCTCCTCCATATTTATGTGGCTGATTCAGTATGCAATAACCTCCAACTTAACGAGAGAGTGTGTGCCAACTATGTGCTCACACACCGACATGGCTGTGGGTTTTTTTTTGTTTTTTTTTGGTTTGAGAAGTTTGAAGACTTGAAATGTCATATCTGTCAGCTGTCTTGGACCTTCTGAGGCATGTGTGTGTGTCTGTGCATTCATTCATCTGCCTGGCTTGATGCAGGATAACCTTTTCTGATATCTGTCTGTAAATGAGTGCTGCCCTTTTCATATTCTCCATCTGTCCAATCCTAGTAAAAAACCGTGTGTGTGTGTGTGTGTGTGTGTGTTTAGTAGTACTTTGCATTTTGCTGCTCTTTTCTGTCAGTCTTCTGTGACCTCGCTCTTGCTCTTCTTTGGTCAGCCCTTCCTACCCAGCCAAGCGAAAGAACATCACCGCCAGCCAGAGGCGACCTCTCACTTCCCCTTGTTCCTTTGTCCTCCTCTCTTTTCATGTGAATGCTGATGGCAGGGTTGCAGGTTGATGATGTCACCAGTAAGGTCGAAGGGCTTATTGCTGATGTCATTGACTAGACTTTTACCTTTAATTCTGCTACCCCCCCCCCCCCCCCACCCCCATGTTATAAAATGCTAAATGGATGATATAATTTAGTACTTGTGTGGTTGTCTGACTGCAACAGTTTATTTTAAACTAATGCTATCTACAGAATCCTTTAACTAAAGCATTTTCTACTCAGTGTCAAATAGGTTGTCTCTAAAAGAGAAGATGTGTCCAAGTACAATCAGGTGAAGTAAAATACAGATTGGTTTATAGATATAGTAACACGCTGCAGGACGTGTGTGACCTGTTTGGAGAAGCTTTGAAATGAAAGCTATCTTTACTGAATTGCCATCATTTAAAACATCACCTCTCATGTACTTCCATGAAGTGTACTTCTCTGTAGCCTACTCTCATGTAGCATGCTCCGGTGTAGCATACTTCCATGTAGCATGCTTTCGTGTAGCGTACTTCTGTGTAGCCTGCTTCCATTTATAGTATGCTTTCGTGTAGTACTTCTGTGTAGCGTACTTCCGTGTAGCATACTTTGGTGTAGCGTACTTCAGTGTTGCGTACTTCAGTGTAGCATGCTTCCATGTAGCGTACTTCGGTGTAGCGTACTTCAATGTACCGTACTTCAGTGTTGCGTGCTTCCATGTAGCGTACTTCAGAGTAGCGTGCTTCTGTGCAGCGTACTTTAGTGTAGCATGCTTCCATGTTGAGTACTTCAGTGTAGCATGCTTCCATGTAGCGTACTTTCGTGTATTGTACTTTGGTGTTGTGTACTTCAGTGTAGCATGGTTCCGTGTAGAGTACTTCAGTGTTGCGTACTTCCGTGGACTTCTGTGTAGTGTACTTCCATGTAGTGAATTTCAGCAGAGTACTGTTGTCTCTGATTAAGCACTGTGGCGCTGACCCGAGGTGACAGTCATTTGACCGTGTCACCCTCAAAAATGTAATGCTCACATCTTTAAAAAGGAATCTTTTTACATTTCCATCACTTGTGTGTGTCCTGTTTCTTTGGCTGCAATTTTCACACAAGTTGAAAGCCTTGCCCCTTCTATACTTGGCCAAAACTGTGACCACTCAGGGTGAAAATGTGCAGTGCAGGATTATTTGTACCACTTAAAGTACTTTCAGGTAGTAATAATGCACTGTATGTTTACATTCTTTAGTGTGAACACACTTAAATTGCAGCTATAAGTACACAAGAATGTGAAATTATTCCTTTTTTTAACCTTAATTATACCTAACTGATACCTTTTATGACTTGCTGAATAGATTCCTGGGATCAGAAGGCCATCCTTGGGAGAAATCTCTCATAGATGCACAGCTAAGGTAGTGACATGTTTGAGGGCTGCAGGTGGTACCTACTGTTGTAACACACTGTGTTTAATACAGAGAAGCTTCTGCTAATTTGAATAAACTGTTGCTCTTTTTTTTTTTTTTTAAGATTATGCCTTTCATTAAGACGTGACCTTTAAAAAAAAAAATTCCATTTCTTCAAGTCTGCGTTGGAATAGTGCTGCTTTCGTTTTGGTCTGTCTCCTGCGGATCAGTCTCGTGATTACTTTTTTCACGATTCTCTGGACTCTTCAGGCGTGCAACATGGATTAAGGAACCTGCGTATGTTTCAGAGGAGCTGAATAAGCTTAATGTCAGTATGCAGGGCTCTGAGTTGTACGTACTACATATGTGTGAGTTCTGGGACGTTCAGAGAAGTTTCACAGCTGAGGGAAAACAAGTGAAAAACAGTGCCAGTGTTGTCCTGCTAAGCAAATATGAATAATCAACAGACTGAGGTAGTGAGCGTCTCCGAAACAATCTGTTCATTTCTGACTGTGCTCACTGGTGGTTTCAGGAAGCCTGTTGGTGTAATTACTTAAAAGCAGACAAAAAGAGAGAGAAAAAAAAAACATTCATTATAAATGAAACTGGACTTCCTGTGACTTCATTAGTTCAATCATACAGGGATTCTTGAAAGTCCTTGATGAGGTGACTGTGTGTTGGCAAAGACTGACCCATCAGGTCCTGTTGTCCTGTAAAAACCTTGTAATAATAATTAAAGTATAGTAATGTTGATGTATTTAATAAATTATTATTTGAAATATCTTTCTTACATTAGCCTACTTAAAATCTCAACGAGATTGGGATGAAGCCGTGTTACCAGCAAACAGGTTATTCATTCATTCATCCATTTTCTGTACCGCTTATTCCTAATTAGGGTCGCGGGGAGGCTGGCACCCATCTCAGCCGACTCTGGGCGAGGGCAATGTACACCCTGGACAGCTCGCCAGGCCATCGCAGGGCCATCAGTCACACAACCATTCGCACTCACTCTCACACCTTGGGGCAATTTGAAACAGCCAA
>JAQMYF010000007.1:20609049-20622472 GCA_030014195.1 Neosilurus mollespiculum
GCACAGGGAGAACATGCAAACTCCACACAGAAACGCCCGAGCTGGGAATTGAACCCAGGACCTTCTTGCTGTGAGGCAGACGTGCTAACCACTGCGCCACCGTGCCGCCCTCCAAACAGGTTATGTATTTCAATAAAAAAAAAAAAAAAACAACAACAGCAAATATATATATATTGTTAAAACTTCAAAGAGGGAGATTGCAGGAACAGTGGTAGTGAGTAATTGGGAAATACACATGACTGATTTTTATGGAAGGGATCCATGTAGACGCTATAAATATTATCAGCAGTGTAGTGCAGTAGGTCGTGTGCTGACTCACAGCTCCAGGGTATCTCATTAAATCATAAGCTCAGGTTCATGATGTTCACATGATCTCCCAGGTTCGGTATTTGTTCTCCAGTTTTCGCCCGCCTACGAAAATCAGTCTAATAAGTGGATTGTTTTTAATTTTACAGCTGATTTATTATGTACCAGAGAGGAAAAAGATAAGCTCCAATATTAACAATATACATGTGTTAAATAAAGGATGAATATTTTGCATTTAAATACTTGTTCTTTACCCAGTGTGTATTTTAGGGTGTTATTTGCATGTGAGCATCGGGTGTTCATTTCCGACCTGAGCTCCAACTGATTTTGTGAATTCTCTTTCAAATCTGTGTACTTTTGAAACTTACTTTCTTGCCTCACAAACTAGCGCTCGGTTCCATTTTGATGCAGGATGCCAGTAGAGCGTTAGTGAGTCAGTTGGCGTTTGAAGTTTACACCTACCACAGACCAATTAGCCAGCGTGATGCATGGAGAGAGAACGAGGCGGGGAGGATACAAACACAAAATTCAGAGACAGAAGCCGCACGCGTGCTTGATGCTGCTGTATCTCATTATGATGATGATTCTTTAATGCTTTTACTTCTTCTGCCAGTCTTCTTTTCAGCTCTCCTTCGAGGCTTGCGAGTCTCCAAAGAGCTCACTCAACCAGCCGGCTCAGCCCAACCCCTCACCTCCGCGTATGCATGCACACTTTCCTTCTGTGATGCATCTAGCAGTATACTTCCTTACTGCAGTGACCAGCACACTACAGGGACTCTCACTAAATCACTTCTCACGTTTCTACTCTCTTTCTCTCTCTCTCGCTCTCTCGCACGCACGCACGCACACTGTTCCACCACTGTTGCATATATCTCTCAAAATATATTACCCTTGCATATTTATATCCTCAGTATCCACACACACATATACTTACAGTAGTGTCTAGGGCTTTCGCTGTTGTCTGTCACCCCTTTGCCATCTGTTGCTGTCTAATTTCTAATTCTGCTCTGTTCCTGGGAGACACTGAGAGACACTTGCTGAATGAAATATGCGGTGAGTTACATGCTGTGCCACGTGGCTGCTCCTGCACTTGAAGGGTACCCGTGGTGAATTCGTATAACTAGCTCACTAATACTATTACAGATGACATAAGGGGTTCCATCAGGCAACGTCAATCCTTGCCCCTTGTCAACTATACGTGAGTGCTGCCACACTAATACTACTACTATTACTACTACAACTACTACTAGGCATGGGCAGCTACGTGTTGCCTTTTTCATTAGCTGTTCCAGCCCTGATAGTGACGCAGACTAATTGTTTTGGCTGGGCTGTGCTGGACTGGTCACTGACCCGTGCAGCAGACGCAGTTCTAAGATAACACATTATCAGCCAATGCTGTGCTGTGTCACCATGAAAATGGTGGAGTGAAAAGCATACGGCTGTACAAACAACAAGCGCAGAAATCATGGGAAACATTCCTTTTGTTCCTAAACTGACGACAGGAAAGACGAGTTGGCCAAACGTTGGCTGCATTACATCATCACAGACCATACTCTATTCAGACGCAATTCAATAGCCTGCAAAGACCACTTCAAGCCAACCTGCTTTTGGTGTGACCTCCAGGCAGAACTATCCGGCATGAAACCTAAGCTTTTATGTCTAAAACCAGACGCTGTTCCTACCGAATTCCTTCATTCAAAAGTCAAAGAATGACCACGGACAGGAGCAGCGCCTCACCAGAAGGAACCAGTAAAAGTTAAGAGCTTACTTGCGCTGGACAACCCAGCCCAAAGAGTTCACGTCACTTCCGGGAAAAAGTGGTTGCTCCTCATTGGTTCAGCCTCTGCTAGTAATCTACTGGATAAAACTGCCCAGTTTTGTGCTTTTCATGGGCATTTATGTTAAAATAATCTCTGTGTCGCTTGAACATATTACATTACTACATTATGCTGTAAGGACGACCAACACTGGTACTTTTTAAAATGTTTCTATCTAATCTGGCTCATTTCTGCCCAGAAAAATGGCACTTTTTTGACCTTGATACAAAGGCCACATTAAATTGTAGCTATGTGTAATTAAATTTACAGCATTTGACACACACCCATATAAATTCAGGGTTTTTTTTTTTAATTTTAGCTATAGATATGATCACAAAGCAACTTTACATAAATATAGCTGTAGATTTTGTTTCTTCATGAACAGCCAGAGGTGACTTTGGGACCATCCTCAACAGCAGTGCTTTGCAAAAGAATATTTGTAAAAGTAATTTAAGTGGTACAATAGCAAGTTAAAGCATGCAGACAGCAATTGAGCACAAATTGAAGTATGTTGAGTATCTGAAAATCTGTTCAAAATCCAGTTTTTTTTATTGACTGAATTATGTGCACAGTCAAGGAAGCTGAGGAATTTGTTTGAAGCATTCAGTATCTACACAAATAATGAAATACAGCTTAAATTGACATTCCAAGAAAGTTAAACTTTTACATTCAGTCATTGCTGGCCTTGTAGGCACTTGCTACAGACACAAATGTTGGAGCTGGTTGTGACATCAGCTATGATGGTTCAGTTAATACGTTGAATTGAGTTTTATTCAATAATTTTTTCCTTTTTCTGCTCTTAGATTTTAAAACAATATAAAATCCCTTTCACATTCAAGTTTAGTGCCATATAACAAAAATATTTTTCTAGGATGACAGGAATTAGCTTTTGCTTTTCTAGATGTTTTTTAGGCAGATTTTTGCAATAGGAAAAAAATTCAAGCACGACCTAACTGAGGGTGTGTGAGGTAGGCTTATGAGAATGTGTGTAATATGCACTGATCTAGATAACCACTGGATGCTGCATGTGACTAAGTGAGCCGCTCAACTTTGAGGCTAGCGGGCAGCCATGTTAAGTAGCAGGGCAGGCTTCTCGGGGCTTGGCTTTCAAGCATATATACACATTTGTTTTATGATGTACCTATAGGGCTTGTACTTGTTTTCAAAGTGTTATTAGTTACATATAGGTTAACAGTCCATATATATAACTAAAATATTTTATTTACTTATAAATGTTGAAATTTAGTTTATAAACCACTTAAAATCGGCAGTTGTAAACAGATATACTGCGTATCATAAATAATATTGGGAGCTTTTATTGTTTTATTTCATCTAGACAGAAAAGTGTGAAATAATTCCAGTGATTATTAGCAATTTCTGTTTTATGACAGCGTGAAATTATAATGATGACGATATCAGCATGATTCCTGATAACTCAAATACCAATACGGTATATTTTAATAACATAAATTATATAATTATAAAAATGAGTATTATTGGCTATTTATTACCAGTAACAGGTTTTGTAAAAGGTATTTTGTTTTTTCTCACATGTGGGACATTACAGGACATAATGGCATAAATGGCTTCAAATGTATTTATAAATCCTACTTACTTATGAAATGTTTTTCCATTTCCAGTTTCTTTTCTGTATGTACAGCTAATTGCTGCACAAGGTGGCATAATAAAATGTAAGAAAATGTTAAAAACAATAAAAATCCCGAGGGGGATTATGGTTGTTTAGACCAGCGGGGGGCCACAGACACTGTTTCGGGGCTTGCAAGATGTCCGCTTAAGCATATCCGGTTACTTCAGCTTCAGCAGCCCAGTGCAACATCCAGTGTTTTTTTAAATCGGTGGTAATATACCACTGTATTACTGCACCCTGATTGACAGTATCTGTACCTGTATCATTAGCACTGTTGTTAGCATTTTTTTAAATTAATTAACTGTTAACTAGGACAGGAATATCTGCAAATCTGAAGCCAGAACTGTAAGTAAACATAATGACGTATTAGCAGTTAAAATTTCAACTAAAATGCATGGGCTTGTTTTTAAAGAGCAGTGGAGAGCCGTATTGAATTCTTGTACTGTGAACTGACCCTGATAAACAACACATCATACTCTCTCTGTTCATGTTTTGAGAATGAATCCATTTGCAGCTTTATTTGTTTGGCAGCACGGAGAATCGAAGCTAAGATGCAGCAGAGAAAGGTGTCAGACAGCAGGTTATAAAGATAATTTTGTGTAGCACATAAATCTTGCCAGAAAGGACACGCATTACAAGATACAACACACCTAATTTTGGTAATATTAATTGTTTTTGACAGATATTTTTATCATCCAACTTAATAGCCATGGTGATGGTTAGAAATCTGTTAGTGATATTTTCAATGATATGTAAAGCATCTGAACACATTAGATGATCCGGAAAGCCTGTGAAATTCATAACACAGCAGTAGGACATCAGAGGGCATCGAAAAACACATTGAAGAAATGGACCTTATATCCAGAATTACCTACAAGACAGAACATTTTTTTTGAACATGCTCAAAACTCCACGACAGGGGTCTAAGAGAATAGTTTACTTTGCATGACACCGCCACATATGATCGTGGTCCCTGTCATGGGTTGTTGTATACCTGTTTTGAACATGTGTCTAGGGCATTAGTGTGAGATACGGTACACTGGTTGTGTGCAAGTTTAACCTTAATTTTTATAATGGTGCCTTTGTTATTAGCGCACCTACTGTACTTTAGTGCTTTACACTACATAGTCGTAATTGTTGCTCACTGGTTAAGGAATCAGATTACTAGGCTACTGATTAGCTTTGGAGCTTAAATCCCACTACCATACCTCGGTTGGACCTTGAGCAAACCCCTTAGCCATCAACTGCTCAGTTGTATCTTGTCTTTATTGTAAGTGGTGCTGGATAAAAGCTGGATACAGGTGAGAGAACTGGACTAGAGGACATGGTTACAAAGTGATTATCTTACTTTGTATATATTTTCTTTAAGTTTAAGTTTTATTTCTTTTATTTATATAGCTTTTAATTTTTACTTTATATTTTATCCAAATGTTTCTTTATGTGCAGTGTTTGTTTATTATGTGCCATATTTAGGGGGGCTCTGAGTTCAAAAATTTCATTGCTGGTCGTGATATTCCATTGTTACCTGTATATGACAATAAAACTTAAAATATGAGTGTAGAGTGATCTGACTGTCAATGAAGTCAGATTTTCTACATGTTCTACATGGCTACTCTGAATTTTGCCCTTTTCCCATTACTGCGTAGCTCTGAATGTTGAAGGTGTACAGATGCTTCTGTCAAGAGATTGTATCATAACAGTGCTGCAGCTAGGCAGTCCAGAAGAACAACGCCAGCTCTGGTCACTGGGTGGAAATGATGGCCTTATTCTGTCCTGGGTAAATCAGAGCGACGTTGGCTAATCATAAGTGCTAGCACTTTTCTTCCAGGTGTCTTCAACCTCAAAGTGATGCAGCAGATAGGTTGGGAAATAACTGATGTCTGACTTCATGTATTGTGAAGTTAGCATGGTTTAGCCTCCACCATTTCTGGACGTGCCCTTTGGGACCTTCAAAACTTTTTTTATGATGATTTTTTTTTTTCCCCGAAAGCTCTATATACAGACTTCACTAGTAATAATTACTTAACAATAAGCTGTATTTATTATTAGAATGCAGAGTAGTAGTTTATAATAGCAGTGCTTTTGTTCTCAGCATGCCAAGCTGGAACAATTTGCGAGACCTGTGTGCTCAATAAGGCGTGACACGTCTACACGGTAGGAATTGGGCACTTTGTGCTGCAGAGAAGAAACACAGTATTTTATCTTGTGCAGTCAGATATGTAATTCCATCAACAGTCCATCAATGGTTCTGTCTATCTGCAAGTGTCCGTCATGTTCTCTATGCAGATCAATCATATAGATCTGTGTAAGAGGTCTTGCAGTTTATTGACACCCATATTGTCTCCTCTGCATTCCTTATTTTCTGCCTCTGTTGTTTTGTTAATTACATGTGTTTTTTCCCCTGTACGAGTCAACAAGGACACCTTAGCAATGTGGGAATGGAGATAATGATGGCATTCTATTCAGCCCTCAGTGGCTTGAGGCACAAATGGGTAACATTTTGATAGCTCTTCACCAAGATATGCATGTACGCTCGAAGACACAGTGCTGTAATGAAGTTTTGTGTTTTCAGGGACTTGTTTTGAATCTTTGCATGTGGTTTGCATGTGTCTGTGTTTTCTGGGGTTATCACGAATAGTACATTTACTCAAAGTCTTATACAATCAGTTGGCATAGAGAGCTTAAGTTCTGCCTCTTATCCACGTCATGGGGCCTTATTTAAGAAAAAATGTGTGGTAGTCAGTTGCGAGTAGAGGCCATTAATATACATAGACAGTATTCCTGGTATCAAAAGTAAAGCCAGTGGAAGTGTAGTGATCCTGGAAGCAGTACAATTTTTAGCTCTGCCCTATCTAATGTATTTAAAAGGGAAAACAGTGTATATCCATTTGCCTGTTTTTATTCTAAACTTATTTTTCATCTACTGTTTCTGATTTAAGGAGTTTGTTTTTGCTATGAGGAACTGGACCTCAGTGGGGTCAGCAGCGATGCTTCTCCGGGTGTGAAGCACTCTCCCCCGACTGCCGTGGGAATACCATGAGCTGGTAATATGTGGGGGCCAGCTGGCTAGTTGTTCACCTCCTAAGCTAGCAACCTTTTTTTTCAGTATTAACCATTACCAGGTTTCGGGTTTTGTACTGTAATCCAGTATTTGAGAATCTTGATTATCACCATCTTGGAGACAGGGGCATGCCTTTCATATACTGCACATGCTCAGGCTGGGGAAATTCCCTAGTGTGCAGATGCTAATTGCAAATTTGTCAAAATGTTGGAACCAAATGCTTCTTTTTTATTTAATGGGACCCAATTAAGGCCCTCGTCCATGGTGTGTTCAGTCGATGATTGTAAGAGACAGATAATCTTTTGATCCTGTTTAAATTGCACCATAAATTACGCACGCGATGTTTTCCAACCTCAAAGATGATTGACTAGTTTACTTTCTTTTTTTAAATAAGTTCCTATGATGTGGAAGAGAAGAATCTGGAATTAAACACTGTATTAAACACTGACTGTCCTTTTAAAGATCAATAGTGAGTCCGAGCTACACATACCCAGCTGTGTGACCAGTCAATACTCAAGTCCCTTCTACTGCAGGCCTTTAAGATCATTTACTGTCTGCTCAAACTTTTTCAAATGACTCCTTAAGACTTTGTTCATCTACAGGTATCCATCTGTTCTCCCTACACTCTGAAGGGTTTTTTTTCTACCCTGATTTTCTTTCTCTAGATGTTGCTATTCCTCACACGGGGCACCACTTTAATGGCTCGTATTATTTTACCAAATGGGACATACAGAACGCTTTTTAGTTTCAAATGCCAGGCTTCGGGAGGAGCTGTGAAGTGAATCTCACGCATTTAATGATTTCCCATGTGTTAGGAGATTTCTGTTCTCATCCTTTCTTGCACTTTTTGTAATTTATTCTCACTCTGCTCTGCCAGCTGTCTGTGCGTATGCACGTCTTCGCTATTCCCATCTGAACATGATGGAAGCGATTGAGGTTCATTGCAGAACATTTGCTTGCTGATGGAAGGGAAAAGGGAGGAACACGGGGCGATGAGTGTTATGCTCTGTGTTTCGATTCATTTCGCCTCATGTTGGTTTGTGTATTATTTTCTTCTCCAGAGACGGGTTATAAAATCTATGTGTAAACAGCTTATGGGGTAATAAATCGCAGCCATTGGTTTTGGAGTGTGATCCGCTATGTTTGCTCTGGGAGGAGGAAATGAGTTCCGACTCAACACTAGCTTCATGCAGTGTGGGCACTGAGGCATGTTCCTTTTGTTGGGTATTTGTGTTTTTCTTCGATTATATTTGGAATAGTTCAACTTAAGCAAATGTGCAAGAGAGGGCGGAGCTATTCTCATTCCATGCAAGCGCTGTCTCTAAGCTCTTTGGGAATTTGTTTTTCTTGAAGCAGTTAGGTGTATGTGGGATGAATCTCCGGCTTAGAGAGCTAGTGTTGTGTGTTTGTTGTGTGACAGAAGCACAGAGATAAAGGGATAATGCTTTTATCATACACAGTCCTGCTAGTGAATAAATTATCACATTTGGACAGAAACCTCTGTTTTCCTTCAACTTTGTCATCACTTTGTTTATCAGTATTCTTGGTGAGGTTAATGCACAGGTCACTAATGCCACTCAGTTATCCATCTACCTCATCATCTCTGCTTTTCTTCCTTTTGTACTCTCCGTAGCCAACAGTGTTCTTTCCCCCCCTCGGCTTTGAATTCCACTTTCATTACATACCTCTTTCCCTTTGTACTGGTGAGAGATCTTTTTTCTATCTTTCTCTCTTGATGTAATGTTCCTGTGTGGTAGGATTTTGAGATCTAAGCCTGACTTGATTATAAAGTCTTGTTTAAACTTGTAAATGGTGATGTGTTTGCATAGAGAAGTACAGACCAAGTATAAATGAGACTAGCTGCTCATTTCAGTATAATAAGGAGGGAATGTTTATATATTCACATCTCTTTAAGAGGTGAAGTTTGCTCTGACAGTAATTTTAAGGCTGTTATTCTCTCTCTCTCTCTCTCTCTCTCTCTCTCTCTCTCTCAGCGTTGTGGAACACGTTGGTTGGAGCATGTCTCTTTGCATTCATTTCCTCTTTATCACACTCAAACACATCTGTTGGCTTGCCTCGGCGCCGCTGCCAAATGCAACAGATTATTTACCCAAACAGGCTGAGCTTTTGTACCATTGCCGCGCTCCTATTCGAGCTCTCGTTTACATGCAAATTCAGAAGGAACGCTAGAGTCTTCCATGCATTACAGCAGCTCAGCCATTTTAATCTGAGCTTTATCTGTCGAACTAGTCGTGTTTTTAAACAAGTTCCACACACACATACACAGACACACACACAGAGAGAGAGAGAGGGAGAGGGGGGGTCCATTACCATTTAAATGCTCATTACCATTAAAGAGGCGGAGGAGAGGAAGAGAAAAGCAGGGGGAGATATTTAATAGGGATTTAGTGAAATGGTGTTAAGGGCGCCGAGCAAAGCCGAGCTTCTAATCACAGAGCTGCACTGTGGTTTACATTACTGCTCCATTATAGCTGCCACCGCAAGGAGAGAGAGAAAGGGAGAGTGATGAGGCCATAAAAATGAGTGTGTGTGGATGTGACCTTCCTACAGATCAGCCTTGGCATGTATACTGTTCACTGTTGTGGGTGTGTGTTCAAGTTACCATATGTAAGGCTTTCGAGCATTGGAATAATTATAACAAGACATATGTTACGTCTGTGGAGTATGTTTCGGAAGCCCATGCAGAGAGAAAGAACAGAGGAATTGGCCAAGCAGGGCAGAGAGAGAGAGAGAGAGAGAAGACGAGCATGTGTGCGCATGTGTCATGTAGGGAAGCAGTACCAACTTGAAATGTGGAGCTGATTAGGCCTCGCTTCGGCTCTCTTTGATGATGAGGTTGTTTTAAATAATTTTTTTTAACAGCATTAGCCGCACCACACTTCTCCTGTGGGCTTTAAGCTCACCGTGGCTCCTCTCATGGTCTGCGCTTTGATGCCACCGATAACAGCAGAGAGAGAGAGAGAGAGAAAGAGGGAGAGAGAGACTTCTTCAAAGAAACAGATGACAAGATAGCAGCATTAACGGCCCTTTGCTTCGCATCGCTCGCTCTGCGCTTTCTTATCGCAGGAAATTCACAGCGTCTCTGTAGTGCTGATACTTCTGCAATTAAAGCAGCGAGAGAGTGAACAGAGGAACGATTAGAGGAATATAAGTAAAGGATGTGGATTTACTATTATGGGATGGTTTTTTATTTGATATAAGCAGATATAGTTTAGTCACTTTATGCTTAGTTCTCTCTCTCTCTCTCTCTCTCTCTCTCTCTCACCCACCCACCCTCACAAACACAGTTAAGCCAATTTACATTTTCAGAGAAATTAGAGCCTGTGTTGCCTAAAGCTGAGTGCAGACTTATTTTTCTTCATTCCCAGATGTATTTGTATTATTTTATTACTTTTTCTCTTTTTCATCTGTAATTGTAGTGTGAAAACGCCTCTTTAGGGCAAAACAGACAAAATGCAATTATAAGCTCATAACGGTACAGCTAACCCTTTCCCAAATGTAACGAGACAGGGTATTGCAAAAACGATGATTTCTTAAAGACACATTTGAAGTTAACCCCAACAACTTTTCCTCTCTTGTAGCTCCAGTCAGAAAAAAAAAAAAACAAACTTTCAAAGATCAAGGGAGTGCTGTTAAAAAAAACCACACACACATTTCACTTTGACTGTTGATTTTCTAATACAGAAAAACCCCCATCATCCCCGTTCACACCACACTCTTTAATGGACGGGTCAGAATAAAGAGCAGCGTTTGGGCTGTAGGAGAGTGATTAAGGTAAATGCATTCTGTGGAGCTGGAGGGTGTTGGTGAGGAAGCTAAGTGGAGCAGATCTGTCCTCAGAGCTGAACTCTACACCCAGAAACTCAGTCTGGGTGCCCTGTGAAACACATTAAACACGTGGTATTTCAAGTGATTTCCATTTGCTTCTTTCTGTAGTTTTTGCTCTTTACACACACTGGCTTTAGTGCATACATGTGCATGGGTGTGCGCACATTTGTGTGTTGAATGAGGGGGAAAAATCCTGTGTTTGTGTGTGGGATAGGGAGATTTAGCATTAGTCTCCAGCCTCTTGTTTCCCTGTAGGCACATTTAGTTGTTCACTGTTTTCCTGCTGTTGCATGAAATTATACACCCCCCTCCCCACATTTCCCCCTCTCCACTGTTTTCCCCTATTGTCTGGCTGTCTGGCTTTGTGTATTTTGCACTCTAGTCCTGTTTTTATGTCCCTGGTGTTAGGCTTGCAGCTTGTCTGGAATTTTTCCAAGATTCTCGTTAACACAGTATCTCATAAACGAGTGGTTGAATGTCTGTTAGATTGATATAGAATTCTCTTTCTAACCAGACCAGTGTCAGATATGGTCAAATATAGTTCGTTTTTCTTCTGTTGCTTACTTTTTGTTTGAAGTGCATTTTAAGGGTAATGGAGGCATGCAGATTTGTAAGAAGGAGGACTAGACTTCTGATTATGTGTGGAAACGAATCTTGCTGAGCCCAGAATCAAGCCATTTTATTTATTTCCTTACTCACTCATTCGCTGAACCTCTGAATCCTACTAGGGTTGCAGGGACGCTGACACTCTCAGTCAACATTGGGTGAACGCAGGGTACACCCTGAACAGCTTGCCTGACCATTGCAGGACAACACACAACTATTCACACTCACAGCTAGGGTCAATTTGGAACAGCCAGTTAGCCTAATCGGCATGTTTTTGGATTCTGGGGGGAAACCAGAGTACCCGGAGGAAACCCATGCAGACAGGAGAGAGCATGTAAACTCCACACAGAAACTCCCCAGCCTGGGAATCTAACCCAGGACCTTCTTGCTGTGAGGTGGACATGTTAACCACTATGCCACTGCTTGAGCCCATTTTGTTAATGAATTTATTTAAAACAACAACTTATAGGCACGACTGTAGCTCAGTTCCTTATCTACTGAATAGCAGGAACAGATTACCCATGGCATCATTATTAATAACATCTCTAATAAACTTCTAATAATAGACATCTTAGTTTTATAGGAATGGAAAATATGAAAAGATGAAAATATGAAGTAAGAAAAGAAATAAAACAATGTTTGTTTTAAATCCCATACTATGGCTAATCAGTACGTTTGCATGAAACAATGAGGCTTAGGTGTTCTCTAAGTCCCTGAATAATGGAGCTCTTACTAATTCCATCTATATCCAAATCTGACTTGCTGACAGCTATTAACAGTTATTAACTAAAGATATCTGACTTTATGGAAATGAATGCAGGCTGCTGATGGTTAGTATTTTTCCCCACCTAGAGTTTTAGCTGTCTGATGTTAGCTGTTTTTAATTATAACTTTTTTTTGCCCCTACACAAAGCCCTCAATTGCTGTGCACTCAGTCTCTGTTTGTCCTGTCACGCTTTGATTCCCTGTGAAACATCGTCCAGATTGGCTGTGGTGAATTGTAGCAGAAATAGAAGCCAGTCAGTCTCCAGATTTTGGATGCATAGTGGAGGATGGATGAAACCCGAGCCACGTGCAAAACAATAGATCAGGCAGTGTATCACGCAGCAGGATGGATTGTCTACGATATCATGTGACAGTTTTTGTGAAGAAATTAGAGCTTGCTGGTTAGCTGGATGTCTTTCAATCTTCATTTTTCTTGCTCAAAGCATTGAGAAACTGTGCAACTCTTAAAAACATCAGTGAGTTATTCCGCTGAAGCTGCTGGGAAGGCTCCATGGGGATGTGCTTATGAATGGAAAATTTTTTTTTTTTGTCAGAATTTTCTCATTTTACTCTTTTCTGATTATAAATTCAGTATATCTCTCTCTCTCGCTCTCTCTCGCTCTCTCTCGCACGCACACTCTCTAATCAAAGCCAGGTATTCCATTTAGTCTTGTACTCACTAAATCACCAGGAAACATGCATTCGTTTTGTCCATTTTCAGGTACTTGTATGCAGCGCTCTCCTTTCCTCTTCCACAAGCTCTGAATTTTTAAACTGAAGTTGAATTAAAAATACAAGAGCAGTTCATCTGAGAGGGAAAAAAGAGATGAAGGAGGGATATATCTCCCGCCTTCATGGTATTTCTTACCACAGTCTCGCATTTATTTCTAAAACCCTAACTCCATATCTCCTCAATTATAGATGCTGCATGCCTCTTTTCTCTATCGCACTCTTCCCCACACTCTCCCCTGACTCAGTCGTCTCTCTGGTGTTTTTGTTTGCCTGCTGGAGAAAGTTTATTACCGGCTGTTCTGTTACTGCTCTCCAGAGCACAGCCCAGAATATTCTCGCTCTGACTTTCTTCCTGGATGATAAGTGAGATTGGGGTCCAAGCAGTATTGGAACTCATTAACTAGCTACATAACCTGAAACAAGTTTTCTTAGTGCATCATATTGATATTGAAATTGCAGGAACTGTATTAGGGATAGAGATGCACTGAGATACCGGACCGAAAGCGGAATTTGACGCTTTCCACTATTATCTTCATTATCACATATTTTCAATTCTGAGCCAGTTCCTATCGGGTGGGGGTGTGTGTGTGTATATATATATATATATATATATATATATATATATATATATATATATCT